>PVKP010028662.1:0-29872 GCA_004027715.1 Plecturocebus donacophilus | reverse complement strand
CGCCGCGCTGGGTG
Source organism: Plecturocebus donacophilus (assembly GCA_004027715.1). Lineage (NCBI taxonomy): Eukaryota > Metazoa > Chordata > Mammalia > Primates > Pitheciidae > Plecturocebus > Plecturocebus donacophilus. The sequence goes on along the minus strand of PVKP010028662.1, from coordinate 29,858 downwards.
CCGGCAAAAGAGCCGCGCCGGCCAAAAGAGTCGCGCCGGCGACCCGCGTGGCTTCTCCGCCGGGAATCTCCCGGTCTGTGGGCAACAAAAACTCGTCGGAAAGTGCGGCGTCCACTCGTTCTCTGCGCTTTCACTGGGAGCTACTTTCCTGAGCTGTTGCTAGTCGGCCATCTTGGATCTCTCCCCATCCTTTTATTTTTAACCTATCTCTGTTTTCATTTTTAAAGTACATTACTTGTAGGCAGTCTTTTAAATCCAGTCTGACAGTATCTGCCTTTTCATTGATATTTGGACTACTTATATTTAATATAATTATTGAGATAGTTTTATTTAAATCTATCATCTTGCCTTTTTTGTGTTTGTTTCACTTGGACTTTGTTCTTCTTTTTCTTCCTTATTTTGGATTAGTTGATCCTTACTTATGATTCCACTTTAACTTCTCTATTGGATTAGTATTTATATCTCTTTTAAAAACAATATACATCTTCAATTAATCAGAAAACATCTTAAAATCTATTACAGCATGTATAAAGCAAGAAACTTACAAATTCATTCTATTCATCTCTTTTTAATATAAATATATAATTTATTGGATTTATTTTTGCTTCAAATAGTCAATTATATTTTGTAGTGGTTAAAAATAAAAAAAATTTAAGTGTACCTTCCTTTCACTATTTGCATATTCTTTCTTTGTGTAGCTTCAATTTTCTAGCTGATACTGTATTCATTCTACCTGGAGGACTTCCTTTAACAATTCTGGCTATTAAAATCTACTGGTAATGAATTCTTTCTCTTTCTCTCTCTCTTTTTTTTTGCTTATATAAGGAAAAGAGTCTTTATTCCTTACATCATTACAAGGTATTTTAACTGGATACAGAATTCTGGGTTAAGAGGGTGTTTTTTTTTTTTTTCCTTAATCACTTAAATTTTGCCACTCTGTTGCTTCTGATTTCCAGTATTTCTGACAGTAAATCTGCTGTAATTCTTATCCCTGTTCCTTTGTAGGTAATATGCTATTTTCCTTCAGCTAACTCCAAGATTTTCTATTTTTGATTTTAGATATAATGTACCAAGGCATATCTGATGATTTATTTTTCTTTTTAATGTTTAGTCTGGTTGATGTTTTCTGAACTTTTTGGATATGTATTTTGATTACTCATAATTTTTAGAAAATTCTTGGCCATTAACTCTGCAAATATCTATATTTTTGACTCATTCTCTTTCTGCTCTGCTTCTGGGATTTCAAAAACAGAAGCTAGACCCTTGATATTTTCCCTCACAATATTTATATGCTTGTTTATCCCCATCCCCCACTTTAGGCAATTTCTTTTGACCAATCTTCAAGTCTATTGATGAACCTATTGGAAGCATTCTTTATCTCTGGCACTATGTTTCAGTGTTTGTTTTTAACATTTCCATCCACTTTTATAGTTTCTGTTTTTCTGTTGAAATCCCTGTTAACACATGCTGTCCACCTTTCTACTAGAGGCTTTGAAATGTTTTGAATTCCTTGTTTGTTAGTTCTGACATCTAGTTCATATCTGAGTATGATTCTGTTGCTTTCTTTGTCTCTTCACAGTGGGTTTTTGTTTTTTTTGTTTTGTTTTGTCCTGTGTCTGATAACTTTTTATTAAAATCTTTGCATGCTGTATAGGAAAATGTTTATGCCTGGCAATGGGCATATTTCTTTTACTACTATGCATTTTGTTTTCTTTGGAGGAAGTAGCATTGATTCAATCTAATCAGGAGTTGAGCTTGACTTGAGATTTGTTGTTCTGTGGTTATTTTCAATATATCAGCTTTAGAGTTGGGTTTCAATGTGGTTACTAAAGTGTTTTCCTCAACGCTCCTGTTCCACCTTTGGCTTAGAGTTTCCCTGTGAAACTGCCTTAAGTAGGGTCTCTCTCTATGCTCCTGTTTTCTTGCAATAGGCTTCTGTTTCTACTTCCTTGACACTTGCTGATGTGTCACGGGGTGGGGAGAGTAAATGTCCTCTGCTGCTTTGGTTCAGCTTGTCTTAGGTAGGCTCTGTGTCAGTGGGTCTTGGGGATCTTAGGGGTATTTCACATGGATCCTATTTTTCCCCCAGCAATAGGAAACCACTAATGGCCTGATCCCAGGATCATTGCAGGGAAATGAAACTGCATTTGCTAAGGCTCTGAGGCAAAAAGAAGCTTGGCCCATAGAACCAAAAGAAACTAGTGTGACCTGAGCAAAGTCAGCAAGACAGGCAATGCTGGAGAGGTGTATAGGGCCAGATCATGCATTACCTGTGTGCTGCATTACAGCTTTTGGTTTTTTATAGCAAGTTCAATGGAAAATTTTAAAGAGCATTAATTGTCTTGGATAAACAATTTGGAATCCTTTAAGAGAGTATTATGGTATAAATGAAATTTTCTGTCATCTCATATACTGTTTAGAAGTTCATCCAAGTTTTATATGTTGACTGTAAAATGCACTGATTCTGTTTCCAGTTAGAACATCATTTCTCCATGAAAATTTCCAAAAGTCTTTTTTTTTAAATTTACTAGTTGAATCTGACACATTTGACATGAAGTAGCTTTCTGTTACTGGTGCATCATTTATTTCTGTCCTTCATCAGAACTTACCTATTTACTCATTAGCCAAGTAATTTATTGGATTATTTTGGCTGGGCACAGTGGTTCGTGCCTGTAACTCCAGCACTTAGGGAGGTGTGCCAGTAGGTATGGGAGCTGAGGTTCAGTTGCAGGCCTGAGTATTTACCACTTTCATAACTCCTCTGTTTCACTGATTCTACTACTTAGAAGTCTCTAAGGGGCAGGTGGAGCTGGGATTGAAGAGCCCCAGCTGGAGTCAGGCAAATGATTGAGGGAGCAACCATGAGAGCAGATAGAGATGAAAAGGGACCAGAGTAGAGGATAGAGAGGAAGGGTAGAGAGGAAGTTTCTGGAAGGGAAAAATGGTAAGACTTGGTGACCGATTGAATAATCAAATACAAAGGCTGAAAGGGTACTAGAGTCCAAGTTAACTCCCAGGTTTCTGACTGTGCAGCTGAAAAGACCCTTGTGGCTGACATTGAGAATTCAGGAGAAGGGGCAATTTGAAAGCTTGGTTCAGACAGGTTGAGTTGTGCCCATGGGACCTACAGGGGGAAATGTCCAGTGGGTGTTGGCGACCCAGATCTGGCCATCCTGCCAGCCAGCTTGTGCAAGCTGGAGACATGGTCTTGCCTTGAAGAAAGTATCCGTGGGTAGGAGACTTGGGTTCTAGCCCAGCTGGGGCCAGAAGTCTTTTAACTCCACCATTTGGCCTTGGCCTCCTTGTCTATAACATTTAAGGGAGGGAGGAAATTATCTTGAAGGTCCCATCTAGGCCAAAATTTAGTAATTCTATGTTCTCAGTCAAGAAGAGAGCAAACACCTGTAGAAAGATCCTGGAAGCCTATCAGCTCGCAGGCTAGATGTTGAATAGCATTTCACACTCCACTGCAAATATCAAAACCTTCGGCAATATTCATAGAGCTCGCTGAGGCAGGCTGATCATTACACTTTAGGAGGTGATTGTATGCTTTTCATATTTTTAGTCTAATGAGGAAGTAAACTCTGTGTGGTTAGTAAGGGGGCAAATCCCACAACATTGCACATCTGCATTGCTGAGGGAAGGAAAGGTGATCTGTCATTTCACCCTCCATGTTCCTGCTCTTCTGGAAGGCCAATTATGTGATTGGACAGTTTTGGCATCAAAACTCACTTTTCACTTCAAACTGTGATTGGCAGAATTGTTCAACCACCAGTAGAGATGGTCAGCAGGAGGTGAGGCTGATCTTTCCAGGCCATTGCAGGGCAGCCAGAGGTTCCCTGGCACCCAGTGTCCACCCAGTGTATTTTGGACTCACAAGACTCCATAGAACATGCACCATGCACCCCACGCAGTGAAAGAGAGTGGCAAGAAAGCAGGCACTGTCAGGGAATGTGAATCAAGATCCAGTTTCAAGAGGATTTTAAATCATTTTTATTAATAGCAAAACCACATTTATTACTCTTCTTTTATCTACTAATTGGAACCAAAACTATGAGTATTTATGAACATCCAGAAATTTTGGAATACAAAACATAGAAAGTATATATGTGTGTGTATATATGTATGATGTATGATTTTTATATTCAGCATGTTTGTAAAGATGGCATAACTGCTGATAAACTTAAGGACTTTGATGGAGACAGAATTAGGCTGTCATGATTTCTGGTTGATCCTGGGGAATGGAACTGGGTTCAAATGAGCCTTCGTAGCTGTGTCACCTCAGATATGGTACCTACTCTCTCCAAGCCTTTGCTTCCTGAAATGGAGATAGTACTCGCCTGACAAGGTCCTTATCAGATAATAATACTCGCCTGACAAGGTGCTTGTGAGATGAAATGAAATAATGTGTAGACACTCAGCACAGTCCCTGGCATCTGGTTAGCTTTTTCAAGGTGTGAACGGCATATGTAGAAAATCAAGAAGAGCTTCTGGCACATCGTAGGCTCAATAAATGGCCTCATTAATATTGCAACTCTTGGCATTGTCAAGAAAGCCACTATTCATAGTAATAGTCGAACAGCCGTATTGAGCCTTGGCCTAAAAGTTGGAAGACTGACATTCCGGTCTGGGCTCCATCAGTCATTATCTCCATGGCCCTGAACACGCCCCTTGATCTCTGTGGACCTCAGTATCTTCATCCATGGCCAAGGGTACTTTAAGGATGGGAAGACTGACATGTGGAGGAATCTGTGCTCCCCAGAGCCCTGCACGAATATTATGGACATGATGGCAGTTACAGTTGGCATTTCCAGTGGCTGATAAATAGATTGAGGTTTGGCCATTCCCCTTACCAAGGCAGTAAAAGAAATTTTAGTTGTTGTTGCTGTTTCACGGAAGGCCTTGGGGAATTTTACTCATCCCTAATCCAAGCAGATGTAACTGGGCCTTGGACCCTGGACAGCCTTTCTGGGCGTGGCCACATGTGTTGCTTGCTTCCCCAGTGAGCCAGGGCTCCCCCTGAAGCTGCCTTTATCTCACATGTGTCCCAGGGGCTCCTCAGTCCTGGCCTTTCCTGTGTCATCCCAGATCAACTGGCTCCTTCCTTTGCAAGAATCCTGAGCAGCTACCTCAAAGCCCATGTCGTTGTGAAGATGAATTCATACTCTCAAAACAAGACTTTGCACAGAGCAGATGCTCCTGAAAGATGAACTGTTTTAATTAGCAGGATGTAAAGAGCTTAGACAGTGCTTAGCACACAACCAGGGCATTAGAAGTGTTTGTTAATTTTATTATGACAGTTTATTTATTTAGTCAGTCAACAGATTTTTCCTGTGTATCTTCCTGGTACCAGGCAAGGCATGAGGCACAGTGAGACGTGGCAGTCTCTGCCCTCAAGGAGCTTGCACAAGTAAGCAAAAATGCATCAGGAGATGAAGAGCGTGGTGGGAATGAGGAAGCCCCTAATCCAGCCTGGGTAGGAGGGAGATAGTAAGGAAGTGGTAACAGCAGAGACCTGTTCTGAGGAGTCCGCTGTACCCGTGAAGAGCTTTGTCTGGCACATGGTAGGTTCCTGGAGGACGTAGCCCTGGGGCTGCACCTTCTGTGAGTTGGGAAAGAGTGGCAGGAACAGAGACAGAGACAGGGTGTCCCAGGAACAGCACGCAGCATGGAGCCAGGGTGACCATAGGCAAGCAGGGCAGCACAAGACGGCGCTGGGCCGTGGATTTGAACTCACCCTCTGGGCCAGACTGGTCCCCAGCCCTAGAACCTTGTGTTCCACCAACAATTGAAAATAGGAAAGATTCCAGGATCAAGTCAAATACATTTCCAAGCCATGCCTGCTCTTGAGTTGGGTCCCTGTGAACATCATCAAAGTACATCAGCACACAAAAGGCTCTGAGGAGCCCAGCAAGGAAGAATGCAGCTGGACCTCATCCCTCCCAGGCATGTAGGACCTCAGAACCCTTTCTCCTCCTGCCTCTATTGGCCTGAGATGGAGCCGGTGGCATTGCAAGGAAAACAGTTCGTGAAACAGCCGCCGTGATGCGAAGATCTTTTAGCAGGGAATACCGTCGTCTGTGGCATGTCAGAACACCGACTCCCCGGACAGCAGTGAGAAGGACAGATTAAAGGAGACTCGGGGGCCAGAGGACCAGCTGGGAAGCTATGCGGGAGACTAGAAGGGAAGAATCAGCATCGGAACATGGGCAGCATGTGAGCAAAGGCGAGGAAGGGAGGGTACACACGTTATTAGGAGGTAGAATCATGCACAGTTGGCAGCTGAAATCACTGTGACAGTCATGGGAATTACCTGAACCTGAGAGTCAGGACCAGAAATTCTAGACTTGACCTGAGAGGTACTGCTGGGTGGTTGAGGCAAGCCACTCATCCTCCTCAGGCCTGGTGTCCAGTTCTAATGAGAGGTGTGGAGAACACGATGAGTTTCAAGGGACCCTTCGCCCCTGCCATGCTGACATCTTGAGAGGCTGTGAGCTGTTTCCACCTCTGCTGCAGACACCAGTGAGCTGGACCAGCCCTATGGCATCAAGGTGAAAAGCCAATTCACACATTTATTAAGTGCCTTCTGTATACTGGGCTGAGCACCAGGCCCTGGGAGGGAAGGAAGGAGGGCGGAAGAGTGCACAGGGCACCTATCCTGGGTAACTCAGTCACTCCTGGAGGTACCCAGCACAGGGGAAAGGAGCCTGGAGTCAGAACACCAAGAGGTGCTGACCCCAGCTCTGCTATGCAGGTTGGGTGACTTGGCAAGTTCTCTACCGCTTGTATTCATTTCCTGTGGCCGTGAAACAAATCACTACCAACTGAGTGGCCTGAAGCAATAGAACTTCATTTTCCCACAGTTGTGGAGGCTGAAAGTCCAATATCAAGGGGCCAGCAGGGCCATGTGCCCTCAGAGGCTCCAGGGGAGCATCCTTGCTGCTACTTTCAGCTTCCAGACAGGCTTTCTTCGGCTGGTGGCTGTTATCACTCCAGTCTGCCTTTGTCTTCACACGGCCATCTTCACTGTGTCTCAGATCTTTCCTTTGTAAAGACATCAGTCGTTGGATTTGCAGCCCAGTCTAAATCCAGGATGATTTTATCCTGAGATTCTTAACTTGATTACATTTATAAAGACCTTATTTTCAAATATGGTACTATTCACAGGTCCCAGGAGTTAGGACTTGAACATAGCTTTTCTGGGGGGGCAATGATTCAGCCCACTACACTTCCTAATGCCTCTGCCTCCTCATCAGAAAAACGAAGACCATTGTAACGTTTATCCTGTTGGGTGGTTGGTGGAATTAAAGTAGTGAGCATATACTCCTTAACATGGCACCTGGCAAATCACGGTTGCTGTTGTTCAGATATGTGGCTCACACCTGTCCTTCCAGCTCTAAACCTGTGTAGTTCTCTCACATCTAAGTGCTGGGATTCTGAGCAGCCAATGACATCATTTTAGTGACATAAGAATTATGACATCAACATTGTTGTGTTCTATCCCCCAAGTGTGTGGGGAAGGAGGGAATGTCATCCTCTCTCGGACTGCAGACATTTGTCACTTGACTGGTCATGACAGCCAGGACAGTATCACTCTGCTGCTGCTTCTGCCCTGAGTTCTGAATGGACTGGGGCTGCCAAGCATGACAGGGATTGATGGGGAACACCTCGGCACACACAGCCATTCTGTACTCCCGCGTGTGCCCTGTGCTATCGGAACTTGTGGGCTGGGCCAGCAGCTGCCAAGACCCTGGGAACACACAGACAAGCATGATATGACTCCATTTCTCCCCAGCCTTCAGGACTGAGAAGAGGGACAGGCACATAGACTGTGGTGTGGGGAAGGAAGTCCCTGTAGGCTCAAGCCCAGCTTCTGGCTCAGTGGTGGGATCCAGCTGGGATTCAGAATAGCACAGCTCAGTGCCAAGCTTACTAGGAAAGCATTAAGTATTCACTCACCCAATGCTTAGTGAACAAGTATGATCACTGACTTTGGAGTCAGGATGATCTGTCACCCATAGGAAGAGACAGACGAAAAGATGCTGAAAATACAAAACACAGAATTTGGAGACCGATCGTTCATGAGGCTGTGGAGGACAGCATTTAGGAGGGTTCCCAGATCTCTGGTTTGGGTAACTGCTGGACGGTGCTAAGCATGGCAGAGGAAGAGGAGGTTGGAGTGATGACTTGACTGTTAATAATGCGTAATGTTCATGGAGCACTCGCTACGGGCCAGGCATCCTGCTAAACTCTTGGAGTATATTATCTTATTTAATCTACTTAATCGGCTCAACAGCCCAACGAATAAACCATTATTATTATTATCCACATTCTACAAAACCGAGGCAAAGAGAAGGTAAGTAGCTTATTACTGACAAGTAACTCCTCCCGCCCCAGCGGTCTTCCTGTTTCCCAGGGCACAATGCCTGTTCCTTTATAAGGGCCAAGTAACGTGAGGGGCAAGTGCTCAAGCTCCCAGTTGCACCATTCCACCATGTGGCACTGAGTATGTTTGTACTGAAAGAAATGCTGAGACAAGCCTTACTTCAAACAGAAATTCAGCAGACCTATAAGGTGCATCTCAGCTTTGCATTTCCTGGCTGTGTGACCTCTTCATACTGCTGGCCTTCTCTGAACCTCCTCTGTAAAACATGTCCCCAGAGGCTGTTGTGAAGAGGAAAGGAGAGCCCGTGGGTGAAAGTGCACTTAGGAAATGTGAACCAAATGCAGAATATCGCCAGGGGGCAGCTAGAATGTGGCTGCTGGTCAAATTCAAGTGCGGAGCTGCCCATCCAGCAGCCCCAGGTCAACTCCTTGATTTTCTTTCCATGCCGAGTGAATGCCTATCCAGAAACTGAGTCGAGACAGCTTTAATCACAACATGTTGTGCCTCCCCGGGACAGATTTCGGCTGCTTTGACAACCGTAGAATGGAATTATGCCTGCAAATTAATTTGCTAGAAATAATCAACATTTCACAAAATTTTCCTAGAAGCCAGCATAGACGATTAGACCTTACAGTGCACTCCTGGCCTAGTGACGGGGGCGCAGGGGGTGAGGCAATGAGATTCACCCACCACTCAGTCCCGTGGGGAGTGGCCAGGGACGAGGACCCCAGGACAAATGCAGTCCCCTGAAGAATAAGGGTCCTCCATCCCCTTCGCATTATTTTTCTATTGAGGTGAAATTCACATCACATAAAATTAGCCATTTTAAAGTAACAGCTCAGTTGCATTTAGTACATTCACAGTGTTAAGTGACCACCACCTCTAGTTCCAACCCATTTGTTTTCATCACCCCCAAGGAAAACCGGTGCCCACGAAGCAGGTGCTCCCACCCTCCCCTCCCCACCTGCAGCCCTAGCAACCTCCAATCTGCTTTCCTCTTGCGGATTTACCCATTGTGGGTATTTCATGTTAGATGTCACCTATGCTAAAATAAAGTAGTCCCTGAGATAGGCCCCAGGCACAGAGAGCTCTAAGAGTCCATTTATCAAGGTTCTCAACCCCTTGGGGGTTGTGTTCCTCTTCACTCTGGGTTTATCCCACCTGTTCTCCAGCGAACATTCTCCACCAATCCACCCCCTCCAGGGGCATGTCCTCACTTTCACGGAGTGGACGGCCCTTGCTCACACCCTCAGGGCTTCCCATCTGCATTCCACCCGGCAGTGTCACTCCAGTGCTTCTTGTGATTCCTGTAACTTGTTCGCAGGCAGCTTATGACTTACTGAGGGTACAAACCATGTGGCATAGTGAAAAAAATACAGGTTTTACTGTTCAAAAAAGCTAGATTTCTGGCCAGATGTGGTGGCTCAACACCAGTAATCCCAGCACTTTGGGAGGCTGAGGACAGATCACCAGAGGTCAGGAGTTCGAGACCAGCCTGGCCAACATGGCGAAACCTCTCCCTACTAAAAAATATCAACATTAGCGGGGCGTGGTGATGGACGCCTGTAATCCCAGCTACTAGGGAGGCTGAGGAAGGAGAATCGCTTAAACTCCGGAGGCAGAGGTTGCAGTGAGCTGAGATCACACCACTGCACCCCAGCCTGGGCGGCAGAGCAAGACTCTGTATCAAAAAAAGAAAAAAAAAGCTCGATTTCTCTCCTTGTCCCTGCTCTAAGGGGACATAGGTGGCCATAAACTGGGACCCACAGTGATGTTCTCTTTGTCCTCTCGTTGGCAGCCCCAGAAGTATTCCAGGTGTACCTGGATGGAGGCCCCGGATACTCGTACCCTGTCGACTGGTGGTCCTTGGGCGTCACAGCCTATGAGCTGCTGCGGGGCTGGGTAAGACGGCACCTGCGTGGTGCACACGAGGGGCTGTGCCGGGGGGTCAAGCTGTACCTGGACGGGCGGAGTCTGCAGGGCACGCAGTGCAGGAAGGAGCACGGGTGGGGGAGTCACTGCGCCCCGGGCTTCAGTCCCGATGCCTGTGTGCCACCTAGGAGGGTCCTACACTAAGACCCGCAGCAGATCACCGACAAGTCAAACACCAAAGCACCCTAGCCTCCTGGTTTCAAACACTGTCCTCTCTGAACCCACAACACAAGGCCTCCATGTCTGATTTTCTAGCTGACCGAAAAATCTTTAAAGGTGAAGACCCTACTTCTTTTTTCTCTTTGTTTGTTTCACATCTTCCCTGAATATGTAACTCGGTGTCCTAAAAATGAGACGTTCAATGCATATTTTTATTTTATTGCATTTAAATTTACTAGCTGAAGATGATTAATGGGGCTGTTTGGCAGCTGTAATAACACATATTTTTATTTGAGCAGAAAGTCTTATATCTAGGCTGGGTGCAGTGGCTCAGCACTGTAATCCCAGAACTTTGGGAGGCTGAGTTGGGAGGATCTCTTGAGCCCAGGAATTTGAGACCAGGCTGGGAAACACAGAGACATTCCATCTCTACAAATAATAACATTTTTTAAAAAATAGCTGAACACGGTGGCACTCTCCTATAGTCTCAGCTATTTGGGAGGCTGAGGTGGGAGGATCACCTGAGCCTGGGAGGTCAAGGCTGCAGTGAGCCATGCTGTGATGGTGCCACTGCACTCTAGCCTGGGTAAAGAGTGAGACCTTGTCTCAAAAAAAAAAAAGAAAGCATTTTGACTAAAATTAATTTTGGGCTATATTTCTTTGTGCAAGCATCATTTGAAAAGGATGTCACTTCACCATGTCTCAGGACCATGGTTTCCTCATTGGTACAACAGGGATAATAATATCCTTTCTGTCTGTTTTGCGGAGCTGGAGTTTTAGGATTCTTGGGTTCCCGGACTGTGGGAGACATGGTTTGCCTGAGACTTGGCTCCATAGCGTCAGTGCCCAGCACAGAGCCAACAGAGGCAAAGAGCCAGATTCTCCCAGAAGCTACAGTTTTAATGTTGTTTAAGTCATTTGCATACATGCATATTCATGCCCATGAAAGGTGCCTTCTTTGAAGGCATGGTGGTGTCTTATTCATTGTGGGTGTCCCACTGCATGATTATAATGGGTGTTGAATGAATGTTTGTTGAATGAATGAATGATGAGAGCCGTTTGTACACTGTGAGTGCAAATAAGTATTATTTATCACCCTGTAGTCAAGCAACAATTTTCTGCTCTTTATCTCAATTATTTTTCCTGAATTCCTCAAAAACATATTATTATACACTGCGTTTTTAGAATGCAAAGAAAATAGGAACTTGCTCACTGAATGAAAAGAGTTAATGTCTCGCAGGTTTACCTGTGAGCTGCTGTGGGGCTGGGTAGGATGGGCCCCGGTGCGGTGTTCCTGCTTTGTTCATTTCTTGGCTGTTTCCTTTGATATATATCCTTGGAGGAGGAATATGAGAGTCCATGATGTTGTAGGAACCAGAGCGTACAGGCATCAGCCAGAGGCTCTTAATCATATGTAATCAATCACAGAAAAGACCTTGGCAAGCAGTTGCCCTAAACGTGACTGGACTCCTGCCAGCAGAAAGGATATTGGCAGTCATTCCTCATGGGTCAGTGCAGTCAAAGATGATAGCTTGGCAAAAAGCCCCAAGGATGGAGTGGTCCCTGCTGATTCACAAATAAACTATTTTATTTTATTTTTAATTCTTCTGAGTTTCCTGCTTAAAGATCCAGATGCTATTTTCAAGGAGGATGCTTCTTGGAAGAGGAGGAAGCAAATGATGGGGGGACCCGGGCCTTTGGTGTGGAGACAAAGTAATGGAATGAAAGAACACCACCTGTTATGTACTAGTGGAAATCTTTTTCCCAAATATTTTTGGCTGGCTTATTCTTTGACCCAAAAGACAACAGGCTTCTGCAAATAATTTATTCTCTGTTTTTCATACTGTAAACAGTTGATTTAGTCAAAAAGCTGTGCTGAAAAATACTCGTATTTATCCATGGGCTGCGTAAATTTAGGAATTATCCTTCCCCATTTGCAATTCCTCAGTCATGTCAGTGTCAGCAACCTTGGGTCGGATCCGTGGAGCTCCTTACCTCCAAAAGAGAAAGAAAAGTCATAGTAGGGGCGAGGCACGTGGCTCACATCTGTAATCCCAGCGCTTTGGGAGGCTCAGGAGGGCAGATCACCTGAGGTCGGGAGTTTGAGACCAGCCTGGCCAATATGGTGAAACCCCGTCTCTACTAAAAATACAAAAAATTAGCCTGATGTGTAGGTGGGTGCCTCTAATCCCAGCTACTCGGGAGGCTGAGGCAGGAAAATCGCTTGAACCAGGGAGGTGGAGGCTGCAGTGAGCCAAGATGGCACCACTGCATTCAGCCTGCTGCAACACAGCGAGAATCTGTCTTAAAAAAGTCAGAGTGGGATTTCCCAATATTGTAGAATCTTAGAGTTGGGAAGCATTGAAAATAATGTGTGGAAAATTGATATTAATATGGCTTGTTGGCCAGGGACCCAGGAAAACAGCTGTTTTTCCTCATGAGGAGCCAAGCACCCTTTACTGGGAGCAGAGGGGCCAAGTCCCACTGCAGCTTTGAGACCATAGTGCAGAGCAGGGGCCTCCAACCCCTGGACCTGGGTACCAGCCTGTGGCCTGCTAGGAACTGGCCGCACAGCACGGCAGGAGGAGAAGGTGAATAGCAGATGAGCCAGGGAAGTTTCATCTGTATTTAAAGCCGCTCCCCGTCACGCACATCACCGCCTGAGCTCCACCTCCTGTCAGGTCGGCAGTTGCATTAGACTCTCATAGGAGCATGAACCCTACTGTGGACTGTGCATGTGAGGGATCTAGGGTGCGTGCTCCTTATGAGAATCTAATGCCTGATGATGTGTCACTGTCTCCCATCACCCCCAGATGGGACCGCCCAATTGCAGAAAACAAGCTCAGGGCTCCCACTGATCTTGCATTTTGATGAGTTGTGTAATTATTTCATTATATATTACAATATAATAATAGAAATAAAGCGTACAATAAATGTAATCCGCTTGGATCATCCTGAAACCATCCCCCCCAACCCTAGTCCATGGAAAAATTGTCTTCCTGATGCCACAAACGTTGGGGACCACAGATGCAGAGAACCCTGTGCTTTGGGTTGGAGCTTGTAGGCTGGACAAGAGACAGAAGTAGGATACAACTTCTCTCCCAACCAAACTAGAATCTTAGCTCTTAACCCTGGCAAGCTTGCTGAGGGAAAGGAAAAGGCTCAAGTAGGTGCCACTTGTCAGAATTCCTTTTGGTGCCCCAGTCACCCTGGCACTCTGACTACTGCCTCTCCAGAGAACACTATGGAAAGAGATATGAGGAGATCTCCCTTCCCCTGACCACATCCACAGAGAAGAGATGGACAGTCTTTAGCCAGCCATTGTCTCAATAAACCTCAAAGTCTCTCTGACAGGGGAGCACCCCTCTGTTTATTGATTATCCTCAGGATCCAGGGAGTGCCGTACCTCCAGAAAGAATCTTTTTCACTCTTGTACAGCTCTAATGGCTAGAAATTTTTTGCCCTTACTCAGTCAAAAGCTGCTTCCTTACAATAGAGGAAAATAATCTTAGAGGAATCTCACAGGTTCAAACCCTGGCTCTACTAGGTGCCCCATCTGGGATCCTAAACAAGGCTGAATGTTCACAATCCTTTAGTGTTAACAAGAAGAAATTAGTAATTATATCTACCCAATAGGATTGCTTTGAGACTTAAATGATTCTGATTATGTTAATTACCCAGCTCCATGACTGATGAATGGGTGGCACTCAGGAAACGTCCCCCTAGGACTTCTACCCTGGGAGGACCTGCTGAAAAGCCTGTGTCCTTCCCAATTTAGCACCTTTCAAGCACTAGAGGCAGGCACTGAGAGCAGAGGCTTGATCACACCTGCCTGCTGATCATTATCGAGTAATGCCTGTGGGCTTCATGAGCAGAGACAGGTTCCCCTCCACAGTCTGTGCTTCTTGGTGCTGTGCTTTGGGCTAAGTCACTTAACTCAGCTGAGCCCCAGCTTCCTCATTCATAAAAGGCTTATCAGGCCCATCTGCAGGGTCACAGTGGATTACTTGAGAAAATGTGGTCAAGGTATAGGCAGTGTCTGGCACACAGGAGTCAGGCTGATTATTATGCTAATAAGTAAATACACGCACAGCGATGATTCCACAAGACCGGCAGATGCAGGTAAAGTTCTGCTGACTGAGGTTTAGAGGAGCAGAGGAGAATTTCAGAGGGCAGAGACATTGAAGTCAGTCACATATGAATGGTTGGAAGGAATAGTGTGGGCACAGAAAAAAAATTGAAAGCTAAAGGTGATTCAACACACATTTTGGACTAACCACCTATCAGGACAGTGAGGGGACAGTCTTTAAAGGACCTGAGGCCAGCTGGAGGCACTTGGCTTTACTCTTTAGGTGATGTGGTGCCATCCACGGAACGTAAGCAGGGAAGTGACAACACAGTGGCCGTATTATACGTAGAACCATGTGTCTGGGTTCAGATCCTGGCTTTGCCAACTAGACTGTCAGTGTTCTCCAGTGAGCCTGTTTCTTATCTATAAAATGGGGAGAATAGTGGTACAGGCCCGTGGGACAGGTTTCTCCACCTGGGCACCGTGGACATCTGAGGCTGATAATTCTCTGTGGTGTAGGGCTGCCCTGTGCATTGCACGATGTTCAGCAATATCACTGGTCTCCACCATCAGATGCCAGCAGAACTCCCTACCCAGTTCTGACAACCCAAAATGACTCCGAACATTGCCAGAAATCCCCTAGGGGACAGTTGTCCCTGGTTGGGAACCACAGCTGTAGAACAGTTAGGAGGACTAAGCCAGATCCTGCATGTGAGGCCGTTGGCACATTGCATCACACCCCCACAGATTGGGCTTTCAGGGCCCCTTACCCCTTTCATGTCCTCCTAGGACTTCTACCCTGGGAGGACCTGCTGGAAAGCCTGCATCCTTCCCACGTTAGTACCCTTCAAGCACTAGAGATGGGGGCTGAAAGCAGAGGCTGGATCACACCTGCTTGCTGACCATTAGCGAGTGAAGCCTGTGGGCCTCATGAGTAGAGATGGGTTCCCATCCACACTCTGTGCTTCTTGGTGCCCACACCATGGGGACATGAGGACTTTACCCTCTTTGCTCACCTGCCAACCTCCTTCCAGAGGAAGGATCTGGTGTTACCCTTGCCTTTGACCCCAGTCAGCACTTCTCCCTGGGAATGGGTAGACTGAGACGGTTAAGGTGCAGAGAGGCCAAAGAGCAGAGGGAGGGTGCTCGGAGCTCCCCCTAGAGGGGAGGGTGCAGCACTGAGTACTGCCGGATGTACAAGGGGTGGGTGGGCTGAACCTGGAGAAACAGGATCATGTAGGTGTGTCAACCACACCAAGGGGGCCGATAGAGCACTGTGCCAGGAGTCACAAGCGCGGGAGGTAATGGAGTCTGTGATCTCCATTCAAAGGAGGGGGAAGGACCTTGGTGAATTTTTCAGTGGTTTCCAGCTGTGCTTCCCGGACTCTAGGACCCCGCAGAGATGATTCAACAGTTCCAGAGAGGGGAAAAGTGTTTCTCTGGGCTTTGGAGGCTTAAATTGCCTAAGGAACGGTTCTTCACTTTCATCTGTTGTGTGTTTGGGATTTTGAGTAAAAAGATTGGGGGAAAAAAACATTGGATTAGATGGTCTCCAAGGCCCAGCTCAACTTTAACAGTTAAAATGACAGGCATCCGGCAATCCTTTTCCTCTGTCTTCTATTTTGTGGTAAATTGGCATTTTTTTTCTTTGTAAACTGAGTTTCCTGGAATAGAGACACACCTGCACTCCATAATGAGTATATCCAATGTCCCACTGCTAAAATTGCTTTCACCAGCAGTACATGGAATTACTTAACCTTATAAATACCACTTGGTGTTCTGAGGCAACACATCTCAAGGCCAGCGATTGAGAACCCAGCATCAGTACCAGCAGACAGGATATTAATCTTAATATTTGCTGATCATCTTGTAAAAGGACCTACGTGTCTGCAAACACCCAAGCAGATGAGGGCTGAACCTGAGGAACTTGTTTTAGTCATCAGGTTCCAAACTCATGTCTGAGTGTATTTCCGGCACTGGCTTCCTGGTGTATTGGAGTTACTATCATCATCATTGTTTGTGTAATTGGTCCAGTTGCCTCTAGAAGGAGAGAGAATTGCAGAGATTAGAGAGAGAGTAGCTCACGTGGAGGTCCAATGGAAAAGCAGAATTGATGAGCACCTTGAAGCGACCAAGAAGGAAATAGGGAATTAAATGTAAATGATAAGAAAACTTTACATTTGTTTCTGGCTGATGTTCTAGCTGGGTGCTTGGATTCTCGGTCTCTGGTGGCCCTGCAGAAAGAGCAGGGGATGAGAATGGGGGACATTGGGAAAGTCTCTTTTCATCTCCCAGCCTCAGTTTCCTGACTTTTGAAATGAGGAACAAGGTGACTGCATCATCATCCAGGGTCTTTGCACCTGCAGCAGCTGGGCTTTCAGGATACGAGTGAGACTGTGTTGGACAGAACTGTTTATTGAAAGGCAAAAAAGATGGGAAGAAGCAATTCTAAATAGTCCAAAATGGCCGGGCGCAGTGGCTCACATCTGTAATCCCAGCACTTTGGTAGGCTGAGGCGGGTGGATCGCCTGTGGTCAGGAGTTCGAGACCAGCCTGGCCAACATGGTGAAACCTCCATCTCTACTAAATATACAAAAAATTAGCCAGGCGTGGTGGCATCCGCCTGTAATCCCAGCTACTCGGGAGGCTGAGGCAGGAGAATTGCTTGAACCCAGGAGGCGGAGTTTGCAGTGAGCTGAGATGGTGCCATTGCACTCCAGCCTAGGTGACAAGAGTGAAAAAACAGTCCAAAACTGAACTCAGCCCCAGCTTATCTCCTGGTGGTGGCCCTGAGCTCTGGGTCTCCTGCCCCTGCCCCAGTGGAGATGATAGAGAACTCCCCTCCCCTAAACATGCCCAGCGGTCCCACAGGTTCCCTCCCCAGCACTCATTCCACCCCGACCTCCCTTTATTGCCCGTCTGCCTCCAAGACAGTGAGCTCAGTGCGGGAGGGACCATGTCTGTCCTGCTCACGCCAACCCCATCCACAGAGGGCACCCGCTCATCACAGCAGTAGAGTCAAAGTCAGCCACCTCCAGTGAGGTCTCTGCATGTGGACGGTGAAGGCTGCCATTCATTACCTGTGACAGCCTGAGCAAATATCCACACACTGGGTGGCTTAAACAGAAATTATCCTCTCACAGTGCTGCAGGCCCGAAGTCCGAGATGAAGTGGTTGGCAAGGTTTGTTCTTCCTGAGGCTGAGGGAAGGACCTGTTCAGGCCTCTTGCCTTGGGTTGTGGATGGCTGTCTTCTTCACATCGTCTTTCCTCTGTGTGTCTCTCTGTGCCTTAACGTCCCCATTTTATAAGGACCCAGGTCAAGTTGAATTAGGACCAACTCTAATGACCTTATGTCAATTGCATTACTTCTATAAAGAGCCTATGTCCCAATAAGGCCACATTCTGAGGGCCTACGGGCTAGGACTTCAGCATATGAATTTGGGGGACAGTTTTCCCTGTAGCAGTAGCGGTCAGAGGCGAGCCGTGGTGAGTCACACTGCCTGGCCTCTCACCACAGTGCCCAGCTCCAGTATGTCCTGGCTGTTTTGTGTTCTGTGACATGATCATGTTAACAGTCACCAACCAGCTCATAAAGATTCTATGAGCTTTGTGTCATCTAAGGGCCATTTTCATTTCAGATCGGCTCTCATCGCTCTACTTATGGTCATTTCTGGCGAAGTGCAAAGGGATCTCACACGCGCAATGGCGAGCAGAAGATACTCCTTCATGGATGTAACCACTTCCCATTAGATTAAAAAAATGTTTGAAGAGAGATTTTAAAAATGGTAGTGTATCAAGTTAATTAGCCTTTCTAGAGAGCCCACAGGTTTTAGTTTTGCTCTGCCTGTTATACGGTGAAACTGACAGGTCCTCATTCAATTAACAGATAAGAGAACAAAAAGCCAGTCAGAACAAAAAGCTCCCTTCTGGGTGAGCACATCTGAGGTGGCACAGGTGCATCCCTCAGGGCCAACATCTTCTCCAGAGACCCCTGTTTGGTGAAGATAAAGGTGCCCCTTCACGCCAGGGAACTGTAGCCCTCCCAGGGATCGGGACCCCTCACCCCTTCGGCTAGCACCTTCCATCTGCAGCAGCCCCGTGGGAATTGCAGTTCCACAAGGCCACAGCCAGTGCCCTAACTGCCAAGGTGTTACCCAGATGATGGGTGGGCTTGATCACGTGGTAGGTGAGACAGTTCAGTGACCACAACCTAGGAGGGTGGTCAGTAAGGGCAATGCAAGCCGATCATGCCTCTACCTACACCACATGCACAGGAAATCAGCTCAGCTCCCCCTGGGCGGGGTTTTCAGGATGGTGATAAGGGGAGTTAGTTTCCAACTCAGGCATCTCCGGGTCCTACCAGTTTTTGTTTCGCCAGGGCTGGGCTTCTTCTTGGAACTTTTCTGAAACAAGAACTCAAGGTGCAACCAGTGCAAGTGAGTGCTTTTTCACAGTGGGTACCTGGAAACCCCAAACCCCAGGACCCAGGGTGGCAGTGGGATCCCAGTATGGCGTCTGACTCGGGGTCAGTGTTGGCTCAGCGCCTGCGGAGGGACTGAGACGTTCTCTGTTGCTGTGCTCTGGGACCCTGCTCGATGACAGAGAAATGAACATGGTCAAATTCCCCCTTTGAGCAGCCCACAGCTTCATGGAGGAGACAGACAGCAATAATTTTACTGGCATGTCTTAACGGCAGTCAACTTCGTATGTATTATTGTGGATTCACTGCTCAGATTTCTCTGGGATCAGTTTGTTGCACCACACATGCCAGGGACCCTATTGCTCTTGTAGTCCCAAAGCATGTGGCCATGAGACAAACCTGAAAACATCTTGGACTGCAGCTCAGCCAGAGAGGGTCCGGGAGAGATGTTCTTTCTTGGGGGTCGGGGCATGGGAAGCGGGGATCGGGAGTGCACTGCTGCTCAGAAGCACTGCAAGCCTTGTCCCCGGCACCACAGTCAAGAGAGTTCCCAAGCTTTGAGAGGGGTTTAGAAGCAAGAAACTGCACACAGCAATGTTGAGAAGCATGGTCAGGAGGCTTCATTTCCTACCAAGTTTGGAAACTGGAGGAGAGCACAGCGTACACATCCTCACTGTGGGGAAGGGAGGTCAGGCGAGAAGGCAGGGGACGAGGCTGGCGTCCTCCCTTCCCTCAGCCCAGCCACACCCAGACACAGGACAGGGACAGTGGCACCCAAGGCCCAGCAGCAGGTGGAGGCTATGACTGGAGGTGTCCCTGGGTGCCTGGTGGATGGCAAGAGTCAGCCCCTAAGCCTGTGACTGGAGCAGGCACTGTGGTGTTAAGCTGCTGAGAGTGAATCGTGCCTCTGCCACTTATGGGCTGTGTGACCTCCTCAGTGAGTCACCCCTAACCTCCTGTGGTCACAGGAGCAGCACCCACCTGCCAGCTCCTGCACTGGCCCCTGGGCCTCGTTACTGTGGGCACATGGGTTTGGGCCACCTGCTCTGCCATAAAAGAGAAGCACCCAGGGGAAGAATAAACCACTCCTCCTAATCACACAATCTTAAATTGTGTGGACAGTGCCTTCTGATGCCCTCTCTCTGATTCTGGCTGTTGTCCTTTGGTTGCAGAGGCCGTACGAAATCCACTCGGCCACGCCCATCGATGAAATCCTCAGCATGTTCAAGGTGGAACGTGTCCACTACTCCTCCACGTGGTGCAAGGGGATGGTGGCCCTGCTGAAAAAGGTAATGGGGCAGCTGCCAGCCTCCCCAGCCAGGGAGCTACAGTGAGTGTAGAAACAGCCGTATCAGTTAACGAAGGGGTAAGAATACAACTGACACATCAGGGGTGGAAATGATCAAGTCAGCTGTGCTCAAATGCCAAGCGCCGTGGAATAAGCATGATTATGGGGTGTGTGCAGATCGGCAAGCCTCGGAGGATAGTGAAGGCTGTGACAGCAAGCCCCCAGGCTCTTGTCACTCTGCTATGAGCTTTAATAAATAGAAATACTTAATGCATATGGGCTTTTCAAATCTGCTGCGCATGGTCTTTTCACTCAATGACCGTTAGGAAATTGGGTATCTCGGCTAGGCACAGTAGCTCACACCTATAATCCCAACACTTTGGGAGGCCGAGGCAGGTAGATCACCTGAGGTTGGGAGTTCGAGACCAGCCTGACCAACATGGAAAAAACCCGTCTCTACTAAAAATACAAAATTAGCCGGGTGTGGTGGTGCCTAACTGTAATCCCAGCTACTCGGGAAGCTGAGGCAGGAGAATCGCTTGAACCCAGGAGACGGAGGTTGCAGTGAGCCGAGATCATGCCAGTGCGCTCGAGCCTGGGCAACAAGAGCAAAACTCCATCTCAAAAAAAAAAGAAAAGAAAAGAAGAGAAAAAAATTGGATGTCTCCCTGACTTTCTGCAGGAACTGTTGCTATTAGAATAAAGCAGCGGTTCTCAAAATATGGGCCCAGGACCAGCCATCATCAGTGGCATGTGGGAGCCTGTTGGAAATGCACATCTTCAGGCTCCAGCCAGACCTGCATCAGACAGCTGGAGTGGACCCCAGTGTCTGTGGCTCCGTGAGCTCTCCAGGTGGTTCTGATGTGCACCCCCGTCCAGCGTGGGCAGGCGATCCTGGTGCCCTGCCTTCAAGGCTCCCTTTACATCCTCCATGATGCATGGATCTGAGTCTTGCATGAGGTTGGCACCCAATTGTGTTTAAAGGTCCTGTGTTCTGGGCCATGTGATGGCTCTTCTCCCTTACTCCTCCCAAGCCCTGTGACCAGGGAAGTGTCATTATTCCAGTACCAGAGATGAGAAAGGCAAGGCGTAGGAAAGCAAATCATTCAATTGATGCCACAGAGCTATTAAAAGGCAGAAGCAGGATTTGAATCGAAACCCTCCGAACCCCAGGTCCCAGCTTTTAATCCCTACATGGCTCTAATGACTTGTTGAATTACTAATTAGTTAAATTACTTTAAAGGAAATCCACCACCTGGTTCTTGAGAGCTTGTTTGGAGGCTCTAGCAGGGGAACACAGCTACTCATATACCCTTGACTGAAGACTGGTCCTCCTCTATTGGAGATTGGTTGTCCTCTTTGACCGAGAGCACAGCTTTCGGAGGGACGCACTTGGAGCCGTGAGGGAGGAAGAGGACACCTGCCCAGCCAGCCAGATCAGCCAAATCAGCCTTGGCGATCAATGACAGGTGTTGCAGCCAGATCGCCCTCATCCCATCACCTGGTTCTTAGAAGTCAGTGGCGCTTAACCCTGACTGCTCATTAGAACCATCTGGAAGCCTTACACACCACCAATGCCTGCACCTCCCAGCCCACCCAAGTGACTCAGAATCTGGCCCTGGGGTCTGAGCATCACCGTGTTTTCAGAACGGCTGCCCTGAACAGTGAACTTCGAGAGGGCATCGGAGTAAAACCTGTTTAAGTTGGCACTCATTGTTTTGGGACAGTCCCTAAAGAATATCAGCCATGACCAGCAGATGCAACCCCTGCTAGCTATCCCTTGTAGGGCGTGACTGCAGCCACTCAATGGGCATAGCTGGGAGATTTCTGCAATGACAGGTGTGTGTGCACTGGCAGGGGCTCTGACTTCCAGCTCTACCTCTGGATGCTGGTGTGCCCCCCGTTTCTAAGTATGTGCCAGGTCCTTATCATTCCCATTTAGTCTCATCCTACCATGAGCTGGAAATGGAGGAGTCTCATTATTCTCCCTGCTTTCGGAGGAGGCAGTGAGCCCAGGGCACCCAGCAGCTCGCCCAAGGTCACAGCTGTTAAATGACAGTCCCAGGGCCAGGCCTCTGTCTTTTCATTCTTGGCCCCTGTGCTTATCAGTAGATGAGCTGCAGGGTTTGGAAAGTCGGGAGCCCCACTGAGACGCCAGGTCACAGTCTCCAGCTGCTCTTAGGCCGCATCACTCCCCATTAGCTAAAACTCAATTAGAAGAGAAGCTAAACAGTGTCCCCTTGGCTACAAATGAGGCCACTTCATGAGGTCACAGAGGTCACCTTGTAGCTGTCCAGGGATACATTTTATTACAATGAATCTTATTACAAGTTTGCTACCTCCCATTACCAAGTTGGAAATCCTAAGACGAGGCAGTTAATCCTATTTGTAATTGGATGCTTCTGCAGACGTCAGAGAGGCAGGCTGCTATAGGTTCCAGTCCCAGAAAGGAACATGGGGGCTGAATGTCTGGTCCCTGCCCCAACACTCCCTCCCTGGATGACCTTGCAAAAGCAGTCTCACCTCTCAGTTTCTCCCTGGCTATAAAGAGATGAGTGCAGATGGCGCTTCCCACAGCAGCGACCCAGACAGGGCACAATGTCAGCTGAGCATGGAGAGCAGAGGCACATTGTTTGCCCCGAGACCCTCCTTCAGAGTCCCTGCTAACCTTGAGGGACGCCCAGTTCACAGAAGCACATTTGCCCTCTGACTGCAGCTCCTGACCCAGGATCCTGAGTGCCGCCTGTCCAGCCTCCGTGACATACAGAGCGTGCCCTACTTGGCCGACATGAACTGGGACGCAGTGTTCGAGAAGGCGCTGATGCCCGGCTTTGTGCCCAATGTGAGTGGAAGTCCCCCCAATGTCACACCACCCCTCTGCAGGGTCCCCACCTTGGTGCAAAGCAAGACTTTGGCAGCTGGCCAGTGAGCCCTCTGCTGGCCACTGCCACCTGAGCACCAAGGGCTATGTCCTGCTGGAATTTGGGGTGAATTTGGGCCTGATTTCCAAGGTCCCAGCTGTGCAGCCTCCCTCCTTATGGTGGGTCCTTTGGAATGGAGACTCCTCTCTGTCACCAAATGCCACCCCCATGTGCTCAGGTCCAGGCATTGGGGTAGTAGGCTGATCTATTCTTCTGCCTCCATGGAGCTCACTGCCAAGTAGAGAAAGACAGGCAATGACCTACCCCCACAGGGCCGTCAGCATTTATTTCACAAGCTCAGGAGAGGGAGAGGTGTGGTGGGAGGGGTGGAGACAGGGGCCTCTTTTAGGAGACTCAGCAGAGACCTAGGAAAAGTGAGGGAAGCAGGACTGCTGGGATGAGCACTGAGCCCTCCAGGCAAAGGGATCGCCAAGATCACACTTGAAGGCAGCAGAGAGCCTGGATTTCAAAGAACAATTGTATAGCATTTAACAGAATAAACCAGAAGGAAAATAATAGGAAATGGGGCTGGGAGGGAACATGTACCACATCAAAAAGGCTTCCAGAGGCCACAGTAAAGGTTTTAAGTTTAGTCCACCAAAAACTGGAGTGTTTAAGGCAGGGAAGCAAAAGCATTGGATTTACATTTTAAAGGAAGGTTCTGGCATCAGCTGGAGGCTCCTGGGTCCTCCAGGAGAGACGCTGAAAGTGTGGACCTACCTGGAAGCCTCCTGTGGCTCCTTCCTGCAGAGCAGTGGCGTTTCTCCTGAAGGGAATTGCAGAGAGCACCTGAGGAATAGTGACATTTGGGACGGAAGTCCTGGGTGTCATTCCAGCTCAGCCGCCTCTGCCGTCTGACCTAGGAGAGCACCCCCCACCCGCTCACCTGCCATGGCCCTGCCCGGTAGCAGTGTGTGAGCAGAAAAGACACCACAAGATCTGGTCTCAGTCACCACCTGTTCCAGCTCCGTATTATCTAAATGGAGGTGGAGACTCCAGCAAAGAAGGCAGGAGATTTTTGGGGGCCACTAGGCAGGTTCCTGGGCAGCCTCAGATGTCCCCAGCTGGAGTTCATGTCAGATTATTTTAAAGACGTCTGTCACTCCTTTTGGTACAAAAATAAGGTTTCCCCACATCAGCTTCTCCAAGGGTGCCAGGCTTCCGGGCCCTCTACACAGTGCTAGCAGCGCTCATGCCCGTTTCTGAACTCAGACCCTCCCCTCGGCCTGCACAGGGCTCACTAGTGAATCCAGCCAAAGCCAAGCCTGGCTGACACTAGTCTGTTCCTGTCCTCTCTCCGTGAGCAGCGCTCCATCCCCGCCTGCTTAGCCAGCACACCCTGTCCAGGGCTGGCCCTGCTCTCCCCTGAGCCCACCTTTCTTCCTGCTTCCCTCCCAGGCAGCGCTCCAGACAGGCTTCTTAATGGCAGGTGGCACAGTGCTGAGTCCCTGTCTTCTGGGCTCCTGCCGTTCCCACTGCCTAGACCTCCTCTACCCGCCCAGGCCTGCCTGACCTTAGGGACTCTGCCCGGCTGGAAGGCTTCCTTGACTTTGGGGTGGACATGGTGCTGCCTCTGAGTTCAGAAGGCTCCCTGGCTCTTCAGACACCCCTCGGACTCCTGTGGAAACAGATAGGCCATGGGGACTAAGTGTCCAGGGCAGGCTTAGCACAGAGCAGCTGTTTAGGTCGGGCTCTCTCTGTTCTCCCAATATAATTGTTTTAGGGTTTCACTTGGCCAACTGGGAGCTCTGTGTGAGCTGTGTGTTTCTATGTGTGTCTGTATGGAAGTGTGTCTTTGTGTGTGCCTGTCCATCTGTGTGTGCCTGCGTATCTGTGTGTGTCTGTGTGTGCATGCCAGTGCATTTGTGTGTACCTGTGTTTGTATGTCTGTGTGTGAATGTGCATCTATGTGTGCCTGTTTTTGTGTCTGTGTGCCTGTGTATCTGTGTGTCTGTGTGTACCTATGTATGTCTGTGTCTGTGTGTACCTGCATGTGTGCCTGTGTGTCTATGTGTGTCTGTGGGTGGGCAGGTGTGCCTTGGGGTCAGCAGGGTCACCTGTGGGGGCAGTGTCTCAATGCTGGGGGCAGGCAGTCTCCATCCCATTTCCCACCCTATTCCGCTGGCCAGTGAGAAAGACAGCTTTGATTGAAAGCACAGACCTCACTGTCACCATTCTGTGTCCCACCAGCACTGTGCTGCACAGGAGCTGAACCCCTGGGAAGAAAACCCCGGGGCCAGCTGCCAGGGAGCTACAGACAACAGAGCGGAGCCTCCATTGTCACGTGGCAGGAGCAGGAACAGCAGTAGGGGTGGGGGTGCCACACTCTTACACTACCACATCTCTCATGAGAGCTCACTCACTATTGTGAGGACAGCACCAAGCCATGAAAGATCTGCCCCCATGAACCACACACCTCCCACCAGGCCAAACTGCGAATTACATCTCAACATGAAATTTTCAGGGGACATGCACATTGTGTCACCTTCTGAATGAAAGACAAGCCCAGGCTTGGCCTCCTCTGGGCCATTCCCAGCCAGAGCCACCACCTCCCTGCACAGAGCAGCCCTTAGTCTCTCCAGCAACTCTCTGCACGGGTGCCTAGGGATACATCAGTGGTCAGAACATTGTCACAGTGTACCTGCCATCCTGCTGGGAGCTTCAGAGGGTGGGAGCCCAGGAGTGTTGGCTGGCCTCTGCCTGAGCCAGACCCCAGAACAATGGGTGACAATCGAAGGCGTAACTGTCTGCTTGTCATGTGATGACGGAATGATGATGGCCAGTAGGACGGAGCATGCCCTGTGTACCTGGCATAGTTCTGATCACTGTGTACCTTATCTCATGTCAGCTTCACACCACTCCTGGGCAGTGGATCCTGTGAATGGCATTCTCAGCAAAGTTAGGTAACTTGCCCAAGATTTCCCAGTGGGAAATTGACAGAGCTTGAATTCAGATGGTCTAGATCCAGAGCCTGCATTTATATGAATGAATGAATGAGTGGCAGGTAAAACAAAGCAGAGCCTGCGTTTTTACGAATGAATGAATCAATGAATGAATGAGTGGCTGGTAAAACAGGGCAGAGCCTGCATTTTGTGAATGAATTAATTAATTAATTAATGGCGGGTAAAACACCCCTGGAGAGACCTGGGCCTGAGATTCAACTTGCTCCTTAGGGGAGGGCAACTTCTGGAGGACAGATGTGTGAACTCAGGGAAGAGGATTATAGTTGAGTTCCAGGAGTTGGTGATGATGGGCAAATCCCAGTGCCAGGCAGGGGAAGGGAGAGGCCGTCGGCACCAGGAACCCAAGGAGGGCCCACAGCAGATCACAACAGAAAGGACAAGGCCCAGCCTCTAGGGCTGAAAAAGCCAGGGGTAAAGGACATAGGACTCCAGTCCATCAGCCCACAAGTACACAGTGACATTCCTGAGCTAGAGCTCCGGAATGAAAGTGGCTACCAGGTATCCAGGGTCTAAAGCACGGAAGTCAGGGAGACCAAAATTCCTCCTGACCAAGGTGAGAGGAGCGCCTGGCCAGGAGCAGGGCCAGGCCCGAGGGTCAGCTGACTCCAGCTGCAGGGGAAGCAGGGAACCAGGGCAGGAAGTTGGGTGGATTTTCAGCTGAAATCGTATTTTTAAGTTATTTAAAATGATTTTTGTAAAAAAGATAGTAATGACAGGACAATGCACAGAATAAAATAGTAAGTGAAAAAATCATATTTGAAAACTGAACTCGACCTTATATTTAAAAAACAGGCATAGAAAGGGCCCTAAGGAAATACCTGGATGTTAACAGGAGCGGGATTGCCCCAGGGGGATCATGTGTGCAAATAAATGATGCATACAGTGAGAACATGCTGCTTTTCATCATCAGAAAACAGAAACAAAGGTAATGCGTGTACCCCACAGTGGTAATTCATCATTACTTGTTGAAGGAATGAATGAAAATTCAGTGATGGGTGGAACGCAGACAGACCATGTTTTCTTTTCTACTCCCCTTTAGAAAGGGAGGTTGAACTGTGATCCCACATTTGAACTTGAAGAAATGATTCTAGAATCCAAGCCACTTCACAAAAAGAAGAAGCGGTTGGCAAAGAACAGATCCAGGGACGGCACAAAGGACAGCTGCCCGCTGGTGAGCACTTCTTGGGAGCCGTTCCAGGAGAGAAGCCCTGGGCTCACAGGGAAATGATTGAGCCAGGATACTTTTTAGCAAAAAGGGCACATTTCACTTCTCCCTTCCAATACCTTATTTTGCAGTAAATAAAATGCCACCGTCAAACAAGTATGGAGAAAGAGTGGAGTAAGGCAGGAAGCTTGTGTAGCTCTAAGGCATGGGGAGGGACTCAGCGGTCCGCTGCACCCTGGAGAAAGATTTTGTACCGTGGAGGCCCCCAGGGCTGCACGATGACTTTTATGGGTCCTGGGCACTCTGTATTTGTTTCCTGGGGCTACCACAAGCTGGATGGCTTAAAACAACCCACATTTATTCTCTCACAGTTCTAGAGGCCAGAAGTGCAAAATCAGGGTCTCCACAGAGTCAGGGTCTCTCCAAAGGCTATAAGGGAGGGGCCGCCCTTGGCTCCCTGGCCTTCGGTGGTGGCTAGCCCCCTTGACCTTCGCTGTCTCACAGCTGTATGGATCCAGTGCCTCCCTCCTGTACCGCCTGGCCTCATTCTCTGTGTCTTCACATGGACTTTATATAAGGACTTCAGTCATTGGGCTTAGGACCTACCTAATTCACTGTGGCTTCATTGCAACTGGATTATATCTGCAAAGGTTCTATTTACAAATAAGGTCTTATTTATAAGTACTGGAGACTCAAGGTACCTTTCAGATGACACAATTCAACACATAACCCTAACCCCCTTCTGCTATAAAAGTCTAGTAAAAATTTTGCCCCTGGCACGATGGTTGTGAATTTCTGGTTTCCATGCCTGTTACGTGGGCCTTAAGTGGTCAGGAAAACCAGCTCATGAATTTCAACCCATATTCCATTCTCACATGGCTTTTCAGTTCAGTTTAATGGCTTACAATGGAGAAGAGTATCTTTGTCCACCAGGCTACCCTTGGACACAGCCACCCAGCAGTCAAGGCCTGCCCCAGACACTTAGCTTGTCTTGTCCAGGTCCCAGGCATCTGCGGCTTCCATCTAGAACAATCTGATGTCCTCTGATGCTCCATTCCCGAGTCTTCCTGGACCACGCTTTGTCATTTAGTCACCTCTCTGTGCTCTTTGACAGAACGGACACCTGCAGCAGTGTTTGGAGACTGTCCGGAAGGAATTCATCATATTCAACAGAGAGAAGTAAGTCCGTTACGCTATACTCCTTGGGCAAGGCCCATCCTCAGTGAAAGGTCCCCCTGGCAGAATCACAGTCTGCCCTGCAAACCAGCCTTGACAACGAAAGGGAAAGTATCACTGGGGTGAGAGACAGCCTGTCACTGATTCGGGGTGGCTATAGCTTTGAGGGCCAGTGGGCACCCAGATCAGCACAGACACACACACCAGGCTTGGGCAGCAAGACTTGCCTGCTAGGGGACCTCATGCTGGGGTCTCCCAGCTCTGGCCAACAGCACAGGAAGGGCCTCTGCAACCACAGCCCATCAGACTTGGGGAAGGCGGGGGCTGATGTCGTGAGTGGTTTCACAGTTTATTTCAATGTCCCTGCAGTCCTGCCTGCTCTGAGGCTCACGCCCCTCCCCCAGTCTTAGAAACACAGACCCAGGAACTTCTGCTCGAAGAGCATCAGGGATCTTAGGCTCAGGCACCCTTCATTCTTTGTGTATGGGCCGAGAGCAGCCGCTGGCAAACGTGAGCCTGTGAAAAGCTAAGCTGTGCGGAACCCAAGCAGACAGCAGTCGCATTTCACCTTTTGCTGTGTGCCAGAACGTGCTTCCATTTGGATTCTTCCTTTTAAAAGGAAATGAGAATGTGTCATTTAGGAGTTGCATCTGGCTGCTTTTAGCAGAAACTCCATTATATAGGAGCTTCATCCAAGTAGATGTCTTCTTTCTCACGTGGAAATGTGGATTGATGAGGGAAATGTAGTCGGCCTATGGATTTGTCATTAGGAATTGGAGGTGAGGCTGGCATAGTTTACAGGAGTCGGCAACATAAAGAAAGAGGGCAGAAGTCATGTGCTTCTGACAGCGGGGAGCCAGGGAGAGCATGGCTGGTGGGGAAGCTGTTGGCTGGGGTCTGAGCTGCGGTTCCTGCTTCTTCATCCTGTTTCTGCTCACCTAAGTGCTTCCTCCGTGGCCCTCATGGCTGATAGGCTTCCTGTCACAGTAGGCATGCAGCCTTACTGCCACACAAAGGTGTCCCGGTGGGAGAGCTTGGCTGTGTCCCCCAAGATGCTGTGTGAGCATCAGCCAACCCCATGCCCGCCTCATCTCGTAGGAAGAGCCATGCTCCTTCTACCCACTGCCCTCCCTGCTGCAGTTTCTCATCAGTAAAAAATGCCTATGAGAAATTGATTCACGACGCATGATTGCCCCAAACCAAGCATTTTTCCTTTAAACCAAGAAAAAAGTGAGACCTGTTTATCCTCCACTTCTTTCTGCAAACCTGCTGGGCTGGCACTTGAGTAGCTGGAAAATTAAATCGAGCACCTTCTTCCACACTTGAGCAGTGTGGTGAGTCAGGGGCTGGTCAGGGGGAGCCCAGCAGTTCTGCCTTT
>PVKP010028661.1:0-29831 GCA_004027715.1 Plecturocebus donacophilus | reverse complement strand
GAGTGGACTGGAGGGGCCCAGAGGGATGGCGGGACGCTGCAGGCTGCACAATAGTACAGGTGAGAGGTAATGGAGGTGCAGACCAGAATGGAAATGTACAGACATAGACAAATACAAATAGCAGGGGAAACTGGCAGGAGTTGCCAGAGTTGGATATAAGGGTGAGGAAGAAAAGGAGCAACGAAGGTTTTTTCCTGGCTTCCTGGCTAGTGTAAAAGAATGGAAAGCGGTTCCAT
The DNA here is from genome assembly GCA_004027715.1 of Plecturocebus donacophilus. Lineage (NCBI taxonomy): Eukaryota > Metazoa > Chordata > Mammalia > Primates > Pitheciidae > Plecturocebus > Plecturocebus donacophilus. The sequence continues at coordinate 29,595 of PVKP010028661.1, read as the reverse complement.
TCACAGAAAAAAAGAGCTTATGGTGACTGGGAGGGAAGAGAGAAAAACACATGGGCACATAGAATGTGCTGTGAAAATGTACAGGAGGAAACTTCTGATGTCAGAACTTATCTCCACTAAGAAGAAAGTGAGAGAAAAAAAAAAGGGCCCAGGACTGAGCCTTCAGGAGCTCCAGCTTTTCGTGATGAGGTAGAGGAAGAGGAGCCTCTGAATGAGATAAGAAGGAGCATTCAGAGAGGAATGAAGAAAACCGGGAGAAAGCTGTAATAACAAGATTCCTTTTCTGGCATCACCAGATGCTAAATGATCCCTTGTGTAAAATACTTTATTCTTAACACAGTTATAAGAGAGGCCGTCCATGTAATGGTTAAAGCAGGGCTTCTAAAACTGTTCTGCCTGGGCGCAAATCTTAGCTCTCCCACTTGATGGCTGTGTTACATTTAAGTGATTTAACCCCTCAGTTCCCCAGTTTCCTCATTTGTAAGGTGGGAGAGGTTAGTGGGTCCTAATTCACAGGGCTGTGTGAGGATTAAATGAGTTAACTGTTCGAAGTGCTTTGGAAGAGTGCCTGGTTTGCAGTAATAGTCACTTGATATTAGCTATAATGATATTACCTATTCTATAATGCTATTCATTAAGAGAAGAATTGTAGAATAAACATCATATAAAATGATATTTAAACTCTTCAAAATTAAAACACAGATGGACTTTCCTCAGATGGATCCAGAGGCTAAAACAAAACAAAACACAGATAATTATATCTAAACTGAACTTAAACCCAAAGGTCACAGCTGGGTGGGGTGGCTCATGCCTGTAGTCCCAGCACTTTGGGAGGCAGAGGTGGGGAGATCACTTGAGTCCAGGAGTTCAAGGTTGCAGTGAGCTATGATGGCACCTCTGCACTCCAGCCTGAGCAACAGAGTGAGACACTGTCTCAAAACAAACAAATAAAAAACATATCTGGTGTCCAAGGTCATCCTGAAGCAGCCAGTGCTCATTTCTAATGCTGCCAACACTTGTCAGCTTTTGATGGGCAAAGATTATATCATTAAACCTTCTTGAAACTTACTACAGTGCACTAGATCCAGAAGGATGCTTATTTATTGATACTTATCAACATATGCTAAAGTAGTGGTCCCCAACCTTTTTGGCACAAGGGACCGGTTTCATGGAAGGCAGTTTTTCCATGGACCGGGGCAGGTGGCTGGATGAAACCATTCCATCTCAGATCATCAGGCATTAGCTTCTCATAAGGAGCACACTACCTAGATCCCTCACGTGCAGTTCACAATAGGGTTTGTGCTCCTACGAGAATCTAATGCTGCTGCTGATGTGACAGGAGGCAGAGCTCAGGGGTAATGCTAGCTTGCCCTCTGCTCACCTCCTACTTTGAGGCCCAGTTCCTAAAAGACCATGGACAGCTACTGGTCCATGGTGGAGGACTGGGGACCCCAGTACTAAAGAATGCCTACTGAAAAACTGCTTTTTAGTATACATATCTCAGTGACTTTTGTATGAATTCCCTCTCCAATTCATTTAAGTATGCCCATCTTCTAAAACCCAATTCAAGTCCTAACTCATTCATTCATTCTTTTTTTTTTTTTCTCCAGATGAAGTCTCACTCTTTTTGCTCTGGCTTGAGTGCAGTGGCACAATCTTGGCTCACTGCAACCTCTACCCCTCAGGTTCAAGTGATTCTTGTGCCTCAGCCTCCCAAGTAGCTGGGATTACAGGCACGCACTACCATGCCTGGCTAATTGTTGTATTTTTAGTAGAGATGGGGTTTCACCATGTTGGTCAGGCTGGTCTTGAACTCCTGACCTCAAGTGATCCACCCGCCTCAGTCTCCCAAAGTGCTGGGATTACAGGTGTGAGCTACCATATCCGGCCTCATTCATTCATTCACTTTTTTTTTTCCCTTGAGACGGAGTTTAGCTCTTGTTCCCATGCTTGAGTGTAATGGCACAATCTTGACTCACTGCAACCTCCACTTCCCAGGTTCAAGTGATTCTTCTGTCTCAGCTTCCCAAGTAGCTGGGATTACAGGCATGTGCCACCCCAGCTAATTTTCTGTATTTAGTAGAGACAGGTTTTCACTATATTGGTCAGGCTGGTCTCGAACTCCTGACCTCAGGTGATCTACCTGCCTCAGTCTCCCAAAGTGCTGAGCCACTGTGCCTGGTCCTCATTCATTCTTTAACTCATTTATTTAACTCTTTCATTCTAAATTCCTTCATTTATTTAACTCTTTCATTAATGCCTTCATTCCTTTAACTCCTTTATTCATCCCTTCTTTAACCATGCCAATCTAAAGTGATCTCTTAGAACTCTGAAGGCAGTACTTGTTATTTTACCATCCAACTGATCCTTAATGTGATCACTTGCATTTCAACACATATTTCAGAAATTACTGAAATTCACATTTCATTGCCTGACAGTTTTTGAGGTTCTGGAAATAAAAAGATGTATAAAATAAAGTTCCTATCATTAAGGACTTCCCACTCTAGTAAAGAAGACAGAGAGTGAACCAATAACCAGAACACCATGGTGCTCTGAAAACAATACACACTTTGTGTATTACAATGAAGAAGGGAGTCAGTAATCAGCGGGAAGACTTATCAGAGGAGGTGATATTTGTTGGCACCTCGAAGGATAAGTGGGAGGTAATGAGGCAGAGTGTGTATGTGTTGGGGGTAGGGCAGAGCAAGAAATAAAGGGAAAGGCATTTAAGGCAGAATAAAATACAGTATCGGTGTGCAGTCCAACTGTGAAGCCAAGCCTTGTAAATAGTATATGGGAGGGATCTAGTCTTTATTTCTGGAAACCCACTCCTCCGCTTTCCAATATAACTTAGTACAGAGCACACAGATATTCAGTGGATATACTTGTTTTATGTATAAATGAATTTAATTAGTTGTGTGCAAAAGGAAACACTTAGGTGATATTTTTTGGCAATGTGTTGAGAAAAACAGAACTGCCTCAATATACTGTTATAGTACATCTAAATGATGAAATACTACATAGCAATTAAACATGATGCTAAAAAGTTTTTAAGGGCATTGATAAAATAGTAAAGACATGATGTTACACAAAAAGGCTGTAAGGACTGGGCTGTCCAATATGACTACCAGGAACTGGCCGCTGAACTTCAAATGTAGTTAGTCTGATTTGAGATGTGCTATAAGTGTAAATTGGATGCAGAAGGCTTAGTATGAAAAAAGAGAATGCAAAATACTTTATTAGTAATCTTTAAAATGTTGACTATATGTCTATAAGATATTTTGGATATATAACTTGGATTTTATTTGAATTAAATAAAATATATTATTAAAGTTAGCTTACCTGTTTCTTTTTACCTTTTAAAAAATTGACTGCCAGAATATTTAAATGCATATGTATGGCTCATATTCTATTTCTACTGAAAGGTGTTGGTACAGATGGTAAGATCTGAATTAGAAAAGAAATACAAAGAAAACTAACACAGCAGTCATTTTTCTGTGCCTGAATTATGGGGCTATTGTTTCCCTTCTGTATATTTTTTAAACTTTCAAATTTTATTCATTGGGCACATACTACTTTATAATCAAAAGGAGTAAATAGAAATAAAGAAGACCCAAGTAAAAACAAGAACAGAGACCTCAATTTGGTTCAGAGACTTGGTTGCTAGAAGAGGGGAGAGGCACTGTGGGGGTACCCAGGTGCCTTTCAGTCGCTGGTGGAGGGTTAGTGCACAAAGGATGTTGGCCAGCTGTTCTCCATCCTGACTGGAGGCAGAAAAACGTGGAAATGGGTGTTAATCACAGGAGGGGCCTGTAAGTTAAATATAGGGAAGAATTTCCTGAAGTTAGGGTGTTTAAACTCTGGAATGAGTTATGGAAGAAGCCTGGTCCCCAAAGGTCTTTTAAAATACTACAGATATCCACATGCCTTGTGTGTTCCTGTCTAGAGGCAAGGAGATGACTTGTCAAGGTTCCTTCTGAAACAGCTATCTTAGAGTAAATAACTCCAATAAAAACTTTCTTTTTCATTTATTCTTGACTAGGCTTAACTTTTCCTATTAGGGGTGCCGGCCTGCAAGAAATGCTCTCAAAGGCAAGCCTATCTGATACAGCTACCTTAAGTAGGACTCTTGAGACTTCAAAGACAATGTTATTTGATCTAAATTTAAAAACCAACGTCAGCTAGACAACATGTTTTTCACTTCCCTAGAGGGGCATCTGCCAGATTTCAGTTCTGAATTCAGCATAAGGATGATGGAAGGAAGGGAAGAGGGTAGATCCGCTTCTAAAAAGAGAGGCTTTGCAAAGATTTAAATACTGGATACTGCCTCATTTTCAAGGGTAAGTGGTTTGGCGTAAAGGCAGAACTACCATATCATTACTTGATTTTACGGAAAGTAGACTGGCTCACTTATTCTAGATTTCCATTGCTCTCAGTTTACTGAAAAAACATTTTCCTAAAATGTGTCAAAGTTCTTAGGTATTTTCTTCTTCTAATACTTTTATTTAAAGCTATAGGCTGATTCTACTTACCAAAAGGAACAGAAGACTACATTAGAAATAGGTCAGCAGAAGAAAATCAAACACTGCATGTTCTCACTCATAGGTGGGTGTTAAACAATGAGAACACATGGACACAGGGAGGGGAGCATCACACATTGGGGTCTGTTGTGGGGGACTAGGGGAGGGATAGCGGAGGGTGGTGAGTTGGGGAGGGATAACATGGGGAGAAATGCCAGATATAGGTGACGGGGATGGAGGCAGCAAACCACATTGCCATGTATGTACCTATGCAACAATCCTGCATGTTCTGCACATGTATCCCAGAACCTAAAGTGCAATAAAATATATTTAAAAAAAAAAAAAGAAAGAAAGAAAGAAATAGGTCAGCAGAAGCACTATTTGGAGATTTTACCACTAAAGTGAGATGGCCTCACATAAAGCCACGAGTTGCTTCTCCCAACATTAAACACTGGTGTTTGTTAAACACTACAGTACTTTGGAGAAATATTCTAGCATGCTTTTGACCAAGGATACTTCTCAGTGCTCTGTCCTCTTATTAAGGTCACTGATATTGGTTCTGTCTCTTTAAACATAGCTTGCCTGGCACTAAAACAAAATAAATCAGCCCAACATTGCCCTCCATCACTGCGGCAGACCACACACTGAAGTCAGCCCTCAGCTTGTAAGTCCCAAACCACGGCGAGAGTGAACAATGTATAGGAATATTTTTGCAAGTCATGTCCTTCAAAATATTTAATATGTCTTATCTAATAATCTACATTGTAAACTAAAGAACTGTCAACTAAGCAACAGCAGGGAAAATCTTACACTTTTGAATCTTCCGTTGTCTCCTGAATAATGCTATATGCAGAAGAGATACTTAATGAATTGTCAAATGCAAAAATAATACTTCATAATACTTTCCACAGTTCATTTTAGTTTATAAACCACTTTGATGGACATTATCTCATTTGGCCTACAAAAACTATGCTTGGGAAATATTTCCTAATAACTGGTGCTATTAACTCCATTTTAAAAAACTGATACTCAAAAACAACTTATGAAATTAAGTGATAGAGTTGAAACTGGAACCTATATGTTCTGATTCCCAAATCCAGCGTTCGTTCCTCTGTATCACACTGTTATGCATGAAGGTATTACAGAGTTTAAGCTTTATAATCAGGAAAAATTAAACTTAGGATAAAAAGTTCTATGAAAAGAACCAGAAAGATGGCTTTGAAATCTTGCTTTTATCTTCTTTTTCTTCTTCTTTCTTATTCAGAGAAAAGAACATGCCATTCCAGGATGTGTCCCACAAACACTATGGGCAAATGTGCTTTAGGCCACTACCCAACCCATTGCTTCCTTCTTCCGTGTTCCTGTTTCTTAACCAGTGAAGAAGAAACATGATCATTTTTGTTTCTTTCAGTCTTAAAGTTCTTAAATTCTTCCCTAAGTTGTACAACTTTTAGTTCCCTCCCTCTCTGAGGTAAACAGGGTAGAATAAACAACAAGGAATGTTTCCACCAGGCCTGCTGCCTAATTTTGCAGTGTGTCTTTCCAGTGCTCTGGGTTTGACTCTGGTGGGTTTCCCCGAGGAAGGTAGGAGGCACTACCTATAGAGGTAGCACAGAGAAAGGAGAGCAGGGGACGGGCAGAGAAGGAGCAGAATGGCCATTACCCAAGAAAAGGCATTGTGATACGGTAAAAAGAATATGGGATTACGACTCAGATACTTTGGGTTTCTGGTCCCAGTTCTATTGGTTATTACATGGTTAATACATATTGTATTACATGATACAGTTCACTTGTATCATGTAATCCTGATAAGTTGCTTGGCACTCTGAGTCTCAGTTTTTTGGTTTGTAAAATGGTAGTCATTATTCTTGCCCAGCTACCCTCACAGGGTTCTTGCAAGCTTAAGTAAAAACATAGAAAGTTTTGCAAGTAAGATATTTTATTATTCGTAACTTCTAACTATGGGTGAGTTACCTAAGAAGGCAGGTACCAAAAAAACGTTTGTAGACAAACAGATTTGTAGGGTACTTATCTCTAAGGCCTCAGAGTGGTCTTATAAAGGACATGGGGAAAGTGAGAGAGACATAGACAGATGGTAAATATTCTGCACCATTAACATACAAGAGAGCAGGAGCCAAAATATGAACAAGAACCATATTCTATACCTATCTGTAAGATGACTACAGATGTCAAAGTAAAAACACCTATAGTAAAGGATGAACTTAATTTTAAAAATATATAGATAGTAACTATGATTCATTTATTCATTATAAAAACTACCACTTATTAAGTATTACTAAGTGCCAGGCAGTATGCTAGGTACTTACATATTTAATTCTTATGACCACACTATTAGGTAGGCACATTAACCTCATTTCATAGGTAAAGAGATTGAGGCAGACAGCTTAAACGTATTTGAGGTCACAGAGACAGTAAATGGTGGTGCTGGTATTCAAATTCATAGTACTCGTCTTTCCACCTAATTGGGTCACTGTTTCTTAACCTACTCTGTCCTATACCCCAATCCTCACGTGGCCAAATTCTTCTTTTGCTCCAGGTCCACTCTCCACTGAAATGTCATCTCCTTAGTGAAGGCTTGTCTACACCCCTCACACCAGGAACTAAAGGACTTCCTCTGAATGTTCAAAATAACTCATCTATTTTTCTTACAGCATGTTGTACTTTTTACTTTTCAGTACATGTTGTTTGTTCTTATTTCACTGCCTTGATTAGACTATCAGCTCCTTGAACACAAGCTCAAGGAGCATATTCCATGAGTAGAACAGCTCAGATGGTCTCTTCATTGCCTTCTCTAGTGCTTCCGTAATGCCAGGCTGGGACGACAGAGATGAACAAGACATGGTCCCCAGACCCAAGCTGCTCAAAAGCCTAGTGGGTAAGCTCGCCAGAGAAGCAGAACTAAGCTATTGAGGGAATACATACTTATCTCTGTATCTGCCATTGTGGTGTTGGGTTAGTGAATGAATGAGGTAGGATATGAGCTGGATCTTGAAGTGAGAGCGACATTTGGATAGGGCAGAGGAAGGGGCAGGCTATTCCGGGTAGTGGGAACTTGCCTAAGTAAAGAACGGAGGTCACAAATGCGAGTGCTATGCCAGGGGGTCAGTTGAGAAAGGGTGGAAGAGTGGTGGAGAGACAAAATCGAAGCACTGTCTGAGGACATGGATGGTGGGGCCCCATCACGCAGCCCATTCACAGCAACCTCAGCACATAATCTCTTTCAGTTCTAAACTTATCGTCTTACAGGCAGCCATCAGGCCGCAGCTTGTGTGCACATTCTTCCCTGACCATAACGCAGCACTCGCATCAGCGGTGCATGTGCATGTCAATCTGAGTCTCGGATCACTTTGCAGGCAATAATAAAAGAAAAATGGGATGTTTATTGACATTCTGGTGACTTTTAATCAAAGTATTCAAGAGTACAGATTCTAAGCTGAAATTCTGCTTTTCAAAATTGTGTTGCTTGGCAGTTATGACTAGGTTATAATCTTTTAGGATGAAAAAATAGGCACTCCTTTTGGAAAGACCTGGCATAAATCACTGAGAGCCGTGCCCCATGCAACTGTGTTCATAAAAAAATGAGGATTAATTTTAGGATTAATCAGGCCAATCATTCTGATATTAGCTAAGAACTTCTCATAATGTGGAAGAAAAAGAATTACTTCATTAAAAGGATTTTTATCACAGCGTTTTCTTTACAAAATAAAACAAAACAAGCTGTCACATAACTTTGAAGCTTACCATAAGGAGGAATTCAGTGAATGCACTGATCCTCAGCCAGTATGAAATCCTCAACACCAAAAGAACATACAGCAATCTGCTTCCACAGGGACCCATCTGTGAATGGTAATAACTACACAGAAAATGGAAGTGTTTTGCTTTACAAAAGATGTAAGAGCCTCCCTTAGGAACCTGAGTTTTGTTACCCTTTGCCCTAAGGAGTGTGGGCTTGAGATGTAAGTCCTCAATCCATGGTTGCTCTCAGAAATTCTCAGATTTCCTCTGAGACTAAAGTGCTTGTTCCGGCTTTGTTTAGCTTTGTGACTTCCAGCCTGGCTTCCTGCCATGATCTTTACTTGGAACCAATATGTAGCATTCATTTTGCAGTGCTTTGCATCTACTTTAGTAGCCTATTTTTCATTGCAGTACCATAAAGTGGCACATTCCTGTTCACTCAGTGTTAATGTGCTTGGCACAGCTGGCACAGAGGGGCACTACATTTATAAATGTATGAGCTTGGAGCTTAATGGGTTTGCTACATCACTGCCAGGAGGCCTAAATTCTAGTTTTATTGCTACAAGTTCATGGGTCAACTATGCCTGGAAAGTCAATTAACTTCTCTCTTTATCTTCGAACTGAGAGTTGCTGGAAATGACAGTGTTTTAGGAGGAGAAGGGCAGTCAGGTTGCAATGAGGAAGTATTTCTATGAAATAATTTGAGTAAATTGTCTATAGAGATCTCAGAAGATAGGGACATAATCTCTAAGGTTCTAGTAATTTGTTGTGATTTGTTTCTCATTCCAAATGTCTTTTCATTTCTAAGTTCGTTTGTAATTTTGTATTCTTTTTCTTAAAAAGGATTGCCAAAGACCTACAAAGCCCAGATTTCCTCATTCTTAAAATGAATTTGCATTTCAGCCAAGGTGTCTATTCATTGCCAATAAAGCTGCTGTGTTCACAAAGCTGCTTTTCTTAAACTATTCCCTCTCTTTGAGGCGATGAGGTGAGGACAGTGGTAGGAAGGCAGGAAGAGACAGAGCACATTCTACACAGAGGAACAGTGAGTGCGACCAGTCGGACAGAAAAGAGCTTATTCACATCAGCACATAGAGGCCAGTACAGTGACAGGATGTGAGAGTGGAGAGCGAGTGGTATCAGATGAGGCAGAGGCTCAGTAGACTGGAAAAAAACTTGGATTTTACTCTCGCCACTGAAGCTGGAACGTGGTTAAGACAGAGGCAGGACAAGAGTGAAATCAGGGAGACAAATTGCACTGGTGCAGCTGTTTGGGTAAGAAAGGTGGTGGTTTGGACTGGAGTGGCAACAGCAGAGATGGGAGGTGAACAGATTGATATGTATTTTGCAGGTAGTGATGACAGGGCTTGCTGATGAGTAAGATTAGCTCTGATAGGAGGGAAGAAAAGAAGGGGATCAAGGATGATTCCTTGGTTTGAGCAACTGGGTAGACAGGGTCCCGTTAGCTGAGAGGAATTATGCTGTTGGAAAGAGCATTTTAAACTGTGTTGAGGCTGAGATGCCTGTCATACTCCCAGGGACAGAGTCAAGTAAGAGCCTGGCTATCCAGAGTGTGCAGGAGAGGTTTACACTGCAAACAAAACTTTGGGAGTCATAAGCATATAGATGGTTTTCAAAACGATCGGAATGTGTGAGAACACAGAAAAAGAGAGTAGAGAGGAGGTGGAGGACGAGAGAAAAAAAGAGAAGAGAGTAGAGAGAGAAAAAGGGAAGACGGCCTAAGGTGGGACCATGGGAAGCCAGAAGCAGGAAAGCCAGGAAGGCAGTCCTGTGGAAGCCAACGAGGAAGAGTGTTTCAGGAAGGGCCAGCAAGGCCAGGTGCCACTTAGATGCTCAACAGGACAACGACAAAAAGTGACCTTTGGGTTTGGTCTGTGTTTGGAATTCAGTAGGTACCAAGCTGGATAAAAGGAATTTCAGTATACTCATAGAACTAAACATCACACTGGAGTGAGTTAATGAGGAATTGGAAACATAGAACAGCAACAGACCTGAAAGCTTTATAGAAATTAAATCAGTTGTTAAAAATCCATACTCTTTCCAGCAACAAACAAAAAACACTAGTTTTTATCTAATTTCCACTATCTCCAGCAACAAACAAAAAACACTAGTTTTTACCTAGGTTCCTTTAAGACAGAGATACTTCCTCTTGTTTTATATAAACTGTTCTGGAGAATAGCAAAGAAGGTAAAGATCCTCAATTTACTTGATGAGGCTGTTATGACCTCATCATGTTTGGTCACGTTCTAACCAAAATCAGACAGGGATTTTATGTGAAAGAAAAACTGTAGGCCAGTCTCATTTCAGTTTGCAGATGGGGGCATTCTAAAAAATTAGCCAAGGAATCCAATAATGTAGGAAAATATAACACATCATGACCAGGAGGCAAAGATAGTTTAACATTAGAAAAATGTAGTGTTATCGCAATAGATTCAAAACAAACATTTGATAAAATTCAAAATATACACATTCGTGATTATAAAACAACTCTTAGTAAGCTGAGAATAGAAAAATCCTTCCTTTTGCTAATGCAGGATATCTACCCAAATCTATAATAAGTAGAATACTTAATGGTAAAAAATTAGAAGCATTCTCTTTGAAGTCAGAAACAAGACAAGGATATCCACTGTCACTGCTCCTATTCTGTAATAAAACAAAGACAAGAAAAAGTAACAAAATTATAAAAATATAAAAATAGAAACAACACCATTATTCACTAAAAATATGATTGTATATGCAAAAAATCCAAGAGAATTGAAACAAACGATCGTAATTAATGTTAGAAAGGCTGCCGGAACACACTCACAAAATACTAAAAATCAGTGGTATTCCTATATAGTAGCCACAAAAAATTAACTATTATAATAAAAACATTTATAACAGTAACCAAAACTGTAAGCTAATAAGACGAAGTATATCTGATGCATTGACTTTTATGTAGAAAATCATAAACTTCACGGAAGTATGTTTAAAAAAAGCAAGTGATATAATATGTTCATAGTTAGGAAGACCCAATGTCATAAAGCTGTGAAATCACTCAAAGACTCACAAGTCTAAGAAAAGCCAAGAGTTCTGAAGAGCAACCTTACACAGGAGCTTTTCTCTACCAGATTTTCAAGAAAGTTGGAGGTATTTTCCTCTTCTCTTCCTATGAAGAAACATGGCTTAGGAGTTAACACCCTTGGCTCTTTCCATCCTTTCACTCTCTCAGAGGAGGATAAACCTTTCTTATTGGTGAATTTAGAGGGCAAAATAGCAACTGGGTATTCTTGGCTCAGCCCTATCTGGGCTCCTGCAGAGAAGTCACTTGATCACTCTCTGACAGTGTGTGTAAAGGGCCTGCCTCTGTAGGGAAAACCTGTGGCTCTCTAGTTCACATTGTGATTATGAGGATAAGTTTAATTTTATGTGATACTTTGTAAGCCCATTTTATTACAGATCTAAAGCCCCATTTTCCAAGCTGTGTTATCAGTAGTGAAATGAACATTTTGATTTTTAGTTCATCCTCAAATCTCAACAAGACTTTTAGAAATTACATCTTACAATAATTAAAAATGATACTAAGTGATGGAGAGTCAAATAAAGCAACAGAACAGAATAGGGAGTCTGGAAATGGAACTATGTGGATAAGCAAACTTGGTTTACAAAAGAGATGCCATTATCATCAGCGGAGAAAAGACAGACATTTCAATAAATGGTACAGCGACAGTCTGCTATCTGTACTGAGCAAGATTCATTTAGTGTGATTAGTTCTCATTATTTTAGATTATTTGCCATTGTGTTAGAAAACCTCTCCATGAATTCCATGCCTTGTTTCCAACTGGACCACAAATCTCTTGGGGACAAGGCTAGAGCCTTCTTGTTTCTCTCCAGAGTGCCTATCACAGAGCTTTACACAGAGACAACACTAAATAAATGCCTGCTAGCTCACTTTTATTATTCTTATGACTTTACATTGAAACTTAATTCCTCTCTCATATTCCTGAAGGCAGCCGGGTCCATATCAACACCAAGCTTTAATGATTATTTTGATGTTTTGAGGGGAATTCTTTAAACAGTTGTGTATTTGCTTAACAGAAGTCCTATCTAAGACCAGACATCTGGAACTTGCCATTTTGAAAATCATATGGGACAAAAATACAAAACATCAAAGTGAAGACCAACCACAGATTTTTACTTTTCTGAAGCCACAGCAGAGGAAATCAAATTTCAGAGAGGTAGAATTTCAGATCCACACAGCAGATGATGAGAAAAATACCTGGAATCAGAAGCCAGTGCTGCCCCCAGCTGTCTAACTCTACAGGCATGTGATTTTATAAGTTATGGCCCACTACCCAAGGATTCAAACTTCAAGAATTACTAAATGGATACAGCCAACAACTTTCCATTTAAGCCAAGTGAATACATCTAATGTCTTCTTTGTTTCAGACTTCCCTTCTCCCTTTCTCTTTTTAAAAGGTCCATGTCTATCCTGATGGAGCACTTCCAGCAGCAGCTTGCCCTCACACCCTCACGGTTAAACAGGTACTGACACCAAATACAAGAAACATTTCAGAATGCACTTCCTGGTCTCAAACTAAGTCCTGACCCCACAGTCGATTCCTTATTTGCTTTCTTCCTTTCATGCTCACAGCCACGGATCCTGATGCTCATTCTATAAACAGGACCTTCGCTTGTTCTTTGGAAAGCTCCGAGGGGCTCTGGGTCTCCCTTATCATGAATCACATAGGCTGTCTTCAGTTTATCTCTCCAACAGTGCCCGCAAGGGCTCTTTGCTCAGCCAACTTCCCAAAGTTCAAGCAACACCCCCTCGACCCCTCCTCCTTCCAAGGGGGCTTCATCCTCCCTAGCTAGACAGGAGCTTATATCTACCCAAGTGTGATGGCGCCTTTCGTTTTCCTCAGATATCTCATTACAGAAGAAAACTCCGAGGCAGGTGTGGAGCAATGTGGAAGTCAGAAAAGATTTTCAGGATCATTATCCACATGACAGTTCCTGGTTATGAGAGAGAGAGAGGTACTCACCACCTGACCATGAGTCCATGTTCCATGAAGTTTTTCAGGTTGGGAAGGGTTTGCCGCAAGTCTGGAGTCCCTAGTCCATGCTGGTATCTTAGCTGTGAAGGTGAAAAAACAGAATTAAAGATTTTTTGCAGATTGTAAGCTTTGGAAAAATGAACCACTAAACAAGAGGAAATGTAAATGTATGATACTATTATCAGCCTCACAGTACTGTTCACTTTCTGGGTATTTGACGTACGGATAAGCATCTGTATGAATATGCACACTCACTTAAACTACAATGGTATTTACTGTAGCCTCTCCATCTACTTACTGTTCTCTTGCCCCCTAAACTTAAAGAAGACTAACGGTGACCAACTGTGGAATCTGGATATTTCAAAGACCCCTGTATCTAGCCTTCTTTTCTACTCCCAGACATGGTTTGCTAACTAACACCAACTCCAAGGACATATACCAGAAAACCAGTGTTTCTTTTTAGATACTGCCAGCCTCCCTTCTTTCACCAGCCCTTTCCTTTATATAAACAAGGGTAAGGACCATCCTGTATTCATCTCTGACTCCAATAGTGTCTGGCATAGTGCTGGTACTTAGTCGATGCTTATTAAACAAATAAACTGCAAGTCACTTTTGACAGAGGCTGTGTCCTGTATTTCTCTTGAGTCTCTAATGTTCCTCTTTGTCCAGACCACAGCACATAGCTGGAGAGGTGGTATAGGGAAACTTCCGGCTTGTGGGCTAGATCTGTCCTTTGTTTGACATATTTCTGCTAGAGGTCAATTTTCTAAAATTAAGTGTCTTTCTGAGAACTTTGGATAACTTGCTAATGATTTTTATCTGTCTGCCCTTCACTTCCTTTCACTGTGTCTCTGAGTATGAGCATTTGCTTCCCTAACTGACCATAACGGACTCTGTGGATGTGCATATTCACACACATGCTCATCCACACATCAAACACACAGTCAGTACACAACACAGCTCTGCAAAAATGTGTTTTTCAAATGACATATTACACATCAAGAAAGTGTACAGACTTTATAAAATGTATGCTGGTGTACAAATGTGAAGGGGTGTCACTCTTAAGATTTAACCCTTTCAGCACTTAAATTTAAGAGTGGATAAGTCAAACTTTTAAAAATATCCCTCTCTTAAAAAATAAAACCACAAATCACGTGACTAGAAAGCAGGCCTTCAGAGTTAGACAACAGGGGGCATAAACAAAGACCTACTAAAAACAATTTTCTTTTGTTTGACTCTAGTATTCCACTGATTTTTCTCTGCTTGAGTGACACTGAGAGAAAGAGTTCACTCTCACTGATTCTGGGCTTTTTAAGAAAAACCTCCAAACTGGCAGGACACGGTGGCTCACGCCTGTAATCCCAGCACTTTGGGAGGCCGAGGCGGGTGGATCACGAGGTCAAGAGATCGAGACCATCCTGGCCAACATAGTGAAACCCTGTCTCTACTAAAAATACAAAAAAATTAGCTGGGCGTGGTGGCACGCGTCTGTAGTTCCAGCTACTCAAGAGGCTGAGGCAGGAGAATTGCTTGAACCTGGGAGGCAGAGGTTGCAGTGAGCCGAAGTTGCACCACTGCACTCCAGCCTGGCCCCTGGTGACGGAGTAAGACTCTGTCTCAAAATAAAAGAAAAACCTCCAAACCTAACGGGGTCTCCTGAATGGTTTCAATGAATACACACATAAAGTAAGGAGGTAGAAACACACAATGTTAAAACTAAAAGGTATCTTGAATATTATTTCAGCCAATCGTTTTCTTTTACAGAGGAGAAAACTGAAGCCCAGAAAGGGGAAGTAAAGGATCCAGGGCCACATGGTTCAATGGCAAAGATCTGATCAGCCAGGGCCTCCTTTCCATGCTACTCTACCATCTACCCCAAAGTCTGAGAAGAAAATTGGTAACAATATTTGAGAAAGCAGAAGGAAAATATCCTTTTCCTTTTTCAAACTTAGCTTGGTGACTTAAATCACCTCCTGAGATTTGCTGACCTTGAATTATAAGATCTACCCCATATTAAATGACATCATTTCTTATATTAATATAAATGCATTTTCCCAAACATTGATAAAAGCAAAATGGCTGATATCCCAACATGACATTCCTGAATTCATTGTTTCAATAAGAAGTGAAATTGTTTACACATGGCATGGAAATTTTACCTGTGATTCATACTGAAAAATATTAAACATCAAGAAAAAAAAAACATAACTGAAATAACACTAAGCTATGCGTCTCCGACTGCATACACAGACAATTGTCTGCCCCAGGTTCCACAATGGAAGATGGGTGTTGAACTCAGAGACCACAGTGAAAATTTCTCTCCAAGTCAGATTTTAACCAAAGAAAGAAAAATATGGGAATTAAGCCTCCACCTGGGTCTTAACTCTCCATTTGCTGCATAGCACTATTGTTTTTTAAATAACAGAATCTTTGGATTTTATAGCTTAAAGAGACCATGGAGATCATCTTTCCAACCTTCCTCTTCTTATACATGAAGAAACTAAGGCTCGGGGAGACAAGGGTGTCCTGCCAAAAGTCACAGGGACAATAAGTGACAAAGCCAAGGCTAGAACCTCTTAATAACAGCTCCAAATTCTACCATATTACCCTTTTAATTTTCCACATAGATAACGCAAAAATAAATGCATACATAACACATATATTATTATTAATAATGTATAAGTACTATTTAACAAGTATAAACCACTATAAAGGATTTATAATGAAAGGAAAAACAAACAAACAAACAAAAAACCAGCAGCTCTTTGCTCTACTATCTACCCCAAAGTCTGAGAATACTTTTTAGCTGTTTCTTCTTTATCTTCATATTTCTAAATACTATGCTTATATTAAGATTTCTTATTCTCCCTTCCCCTCCAGTTATAGACATCATCTACCATGCTCCCACCACGAAGGATGAGAATTTAGCACTCTTACACCACTTGGCTCTCACATGCACATTTTATCCCCTTTTCCATACATTGTCTACTGGCTTTTCATTAAAGAATACGAAAACTTGACTCTACCCTCCCACCTGTAGTTCCCTCCCTCATCTTCTCAATACAGTCAATATCACATTTTATATTAAATTAATATTTAGGGTTTATCTCATTATATCTACATAAATACTGTTCTCTGCTGAGCCATATAATGTACTATTCCTTTATTGGACTTTTTGTTTGTTTTACTGGAAGTGATAACTGCCATTTTTTCCACCAGTAGAGCTTTTCTCTATATCTGTCACTACATACTCCCCAAACTCTGACAAAAACCTTAAAACTGGCTGGGCACAGTGGCTCATGCCTGTAATCTCAGGGCTTTGGGAAGTCGAGGCAGGTGGAGTTTGAGATCAGTCTGGGCAACATGATGAAACATTGTCTCTACCAAACATACAAAAAATTAGCCAAGCATAGTGGTACATGCCTGTGGTCCCAGCTACTCAGGAGGCTGAGGTGGGAGGATCGCTTGAGGCTGGGAGGTTGAGGCTGCAGTGAGCTGAGATTGTGCCACTGCACTCCAGCCTGGGTGGTAAGAGTGAGACCCTGTCTTAAAATAAAATAAAAAAAAAACTTTAAAACTCTTTTCAATCTAACTAAACACACCATGTAATTGATCAAGTCCATTTTGCTCTTAGAAATATATTTCCCAAAGCTTTCTCTCTCTGCTTCAACCTGAACTGGCTGCTAGCTAGGCCTGCTGCATTATCTTCTTACAAGTTTCTTTCTCCATCATGCTGGAAATTTTATTTACTTTTCTCCTGTGCTGAAGCTGTTGGTTCCCAAATTGTCTTCTTTCTTGATCTACTGCCTCATCTTGGTGGAGTGTATTCTATAATATCTTTCTGGGAAAGGATAGCAAGGGAGGTAACTTTATGACACCTTGAATATTTGAAAATATAATTATTCCACTCTTACACTTGAATGATAGTTTGCCTAGGTATAGAATTCAAGGCTGCAAATAATTTTTCTTAGGCATTTCCAAAGTATTTCTTTACTGTCATTTAGCTTTGTACGTGGCAACTGAGAAACTTGATAACATTCTGGTTGTTGCTGATCCTTTGAATGTAAGCTGATTCTGCTCTCTGGAAGCTTTCAGGACTTTCTTCTTTAACCTTAGTATTTTGAAATTGCATAGTGATAAGCCTTCATTTGGGCCTTTCATTCATCATTTTCAGCCTATTTTCATTCCTTGGGCTGGGCATTTAATATGTCCTTTCAATATGAATACTCTTATTGCCTAATCCTGATCATTTTCTTCTATTATTATTATTTGTCTCCTCTGGATTTTTTTTTTTTTTTTAATATTAGAGGCTTTCCTTTAATCTCTAGTAATCTTTGGCTGTTGTTAGGCTTCTTCACAAGTGAGACTGTGAGACTCTAAAAAGTTGTGAAGGAAGTCTGTGCACTGGCAGTGCTTGATGACTGGCTGTAGGGGAAGGGTTCACTGTAGAATGAGTGGATGGAAAACTAGCCTTTCCACGGGGAACATGTCAGCCACAGTATCTCTCATTGCTGCCTCTGTTTTTGTTTCCAGAAAGAATCCTCCAATCTTCTGTCTTGAGGCATAATCTGGATCTTATTTGGGAAGTAAAGTTGGAAAAGGCAGTTGGGGAACTCTGTGTTAGAATGTTATACTTTCACTTCATTGCCTTTCAGAAAGGCATCTTCCTTCTTGTTCCCAGTGTATCAAGCAATGTAGGTTCACAGCTTTTTGGGTTCAATCTTTTTCAGCAAGTAAACCTTCATTTTCCCACTAGGGCATGTGGGAATGTAGTTATTGGCTACAGAGTGGGAAAAGTGAACTGGGAGTGTTACTTCTCTTTCTACAGACTGTCAACCTGCGCTCCTATGGTTAGCTCTATACATTGTACCTGAACTTCATGAGGCACTTGGTACCGCTACAGCCTTCTGGAGTCTGTGGTTTGGATTACATTGCTTCTTAAAAGCTTCTGCTAAATCAGTTTATCACTAATTCATTTACCTGCAATTTTCTAAATTTTCTGGTCTTGTCTGTTCTTTTCATCCATGTGAATTTATAATTTTAAAAGTATTTAACCTTATTAGTAGCATTTCAGAAGAGAAGTGACTTAAACACACATATTCAGGCAGGCAGATTGCTTGAGTCCAGGAGTTCAAGATCAGCCTGGCCAACACGGTGAAACCCCGTCTCTACTAAAAACACAAAAAGTAGCTGGGCGTTGTGGCATGCGCCTGTAATCCCAGCAACTCAGGAGGCTGAGGCATGAGAATCACTTGAACCTGCGAGGTGGAGATTGCAGTGAGCCGAGATTGTGCCACTATATTCCAGCCTGGGCAACAGATACTTTTTCTCTAAATAAATAGACAAATAAATAACACACACACACACACACATATAAATATGGGATTTTATATATAAAAAGCCAGCTTTTCAATATTGGCTAACAACTCTCCTGATAGCTTTTTACACAGTACTCAGTACTCTGGCAGAAAGCCCTCTTTCCTGTCTCTGTGTCTCTCTCTAGGCACCCGGTACCTCATGTTTTATCTATTCTCAAAGAACCAACAGAAGCTCCATTTTCCATCGGAAGCTCTGGAAGCTCTGTGGTTACTCTAGATCTGGGGGCATTTTACCCTTTACCCTAAACCCCTCCCTATACCACTTTTCCATGTGTTCTTCTTGGAAAGCCTCAACAGGATAGGTACTTGATAAATATTTGTTAATTAACAAATTAAATTAATATGGGAAAGGGAGAAATGAGAGGCATCATGACACAGTAGAATAAGCTTAAATGCAGAAGAGCTGGGTTTGAATACCAGTGCTGTCACTTACTAGTTGTTTGATTTTGAACAAGTCACTTCTGTGAGACTCCATTTCTTTACTTGTAAAATGGGAATGTTGCCTGCCTTGCAGAGCTGTTGTAAAGTTTAAATAATATAAAGTATATAGAGTGTCCAAAATAATATCTGGTACATCATAAGTGCTCAATATAAAATACCTGTCATCATTATTCATACATATACATGCTCTCCATATTATCATCATCATAGCATCTACCACTAGGCTAGGCATAAAACCAGTGCTCAATAATGGCTTTTAACTAATAGGAGGCAGAAAAGGAAGAAGGAAAGAGTTACTTCAAATCAAAGAGAAAATCTTCAGTATACTGTTCACTTTTTTAAATCCTAATTTTTATTAAGCTTCTGACTGCATGTACTCCAGAGAAGCAGCAATAAACATACACATCGACATTTTTATATCTTTAAAATAATTATATAGTGAAATGGAAAGACTGATACATGATGTGAGTGGTCAGGAGATCTGGTGAAAGACCCAACTCTGCTGTACGATCATGCAAACTCCACCCCTGCTTGGGCTAGTCAAATGATTTTCAAACTTTCAAAAATTCAATAATCTTCAACAAGTTAACTCCCTGCTAAGGTATTACTAAAAACAGAAAGGAAAAGAAGAAACCAGGTCAAGGAGGAAAGGACAAGGTAAGGACAAGGATAGGAAAGGGGAAAAAGACTACATTTGCCAAGTCCCTAAACGTCCTATTCATTCATTCAACAAATATTTACTGAGTGTCCACTAGACGAGGCAATGTGAATTACTTCTCTGTCTTTGGAATGAGAAGCCTGGACTCAGAGCCTATTTTCACCATATAATGTGTATAACCTTGAGCAAGTTACATAACTAATCTGTACCTTGTCTATAAAACAGGACGAACAATGTTTGTCTCATAAGATAGTTGTAAGAGTTCAATTAGGATTTTTATAGAGAACAGAAGTTCCTGAAGTTCCTGAGGCCTGACTTTTAGTGGGTAGTCATTAAAACTGCTGAGGGCTAAGAGTGCTAAGCTGAAGAGTTCAACTTTAACTTGCTGGTTAGCAGTAAGAACCTGCCCTAGGGTTTTAAGCAAGAGAAGGAACGAGGAAAACAACTGGAGAGGCAGCTATGGACAGGCTAAGAGATTGAAGTACTCTTGCCTCTAAGAAGTCTAACTTCAGGTTCCATCAACACCTGCTCTCACCAACTATGATCAATACCACACTTCCCTAAACATTACGGCTCCTTCTGCTCTCATTTTTGATTAGGGAAGGCAGATGCCAAGAAAACCAGGCAAATAAAATATTGCTTTGGGTCTAACTGCCTCAAATTAGCCTCTGAAATAAACACCTTTTGTAACAACTTCCTACTGCACCACCACCAGCCAAAGAGTCTAAGCAGTCTTAAGTGGAATTTTGGTTTCAATTACTTTGAATTTCACCTTTCTTTGATTTAGGACTTCATGGGGCAATTAAGATTTTGTTCAACTCTATGGCTAGTAAGCAACCAAGGTGAAAATTACACTTAGATAATAAGTTAGATGGGAACTGGGGAGAAACAATGTTCAGTGGTTTCCCTGGAAAAATTAACAAACTGTATTGTCTGGTAGCAAAAGATAATCCCTATACTAAAAAAACCCAGGAAGATCTGGCTTTATAGTTACTGGAACAAGCAAAAAGAAAGAAAACCCAAGCAACAAGTATATTCAGACCACAACAGACAACTACAGTCATATCAATTCCATTAACTATCTAAGTTCTCTCTGTTTTCTTCTCCTATACCCCCTTTTTGTATAAAAATAGAACATTTTTCCAAAGCTACATGCTGGTTTCTTCTCAAATCACTATACATCCACTTTGCATTTCATCAAATAAGACAGTTAAACTATGACATTAGAGCTCTTGCAGTTGGAATTAGCTAGTTCATGCAGCTTGATAAATGTTGCTCCATTGACAAGGGAAGACCACTTACCACTCTGGAGATCATATTTAAAATGTAGTATGATTGTACTGCTGAGAAATAAATGCTGAGTTCTGGCATCCAGTAAACATCCTCCTATTGAGCTGAGAGGTTTAATATCAAAGTACTCAATTTTGTTTTTATTTTTTAAACACAATTTTTTTCCAGGCCAGGAAAGCCTCTGGAGATTCAGGAATCATTGTGTCATTTGGGTTTTGGCAGAGGAGAAATGCAGTTTAGAAAACACACACACATGTCCCCACCCTTCCAAAGTACATTCATCCACACAAAGCCACTTATTGCCTGGCTTATGAGTTCCATATGTGGCTTGAGCTAAGCTGCATGATATGTTTGATACAAACCGTCTGTTATCGTGAGGGAATGTGGATTAATACAATGCTTCAAAAAAGGTTACTAAAAGATCAACACTTTCGTGATGGGATTACAATGAATTTGACTACAAAGAGAAATGGTCTGAAAGAACTGAAAATATGAAATGAAAAACGCACATATGCATCAAATATTTAACTTTAGAGATTTGCCTCATGTAGGCAAACATCCCTGTGGAACTAATTACCAATATTTCAATCCATTTTTAAATACTACTAAGGTTTCATTGACATGAAAAGAACTAGATTATGAGCTTGAAAAAGAGTACCACCATGTCAAAAATAAAATTTGCCTTCCTAGAAGAAAATGCAACTCTTTCAAAGACGTGGAAAAGCTAGTTATAGAATATTTAATATGAGCAATAATATTGTTTCTTACAGTGAGTTATTGCAATATATACCTCTAAGGAAAGGTATAAAAACTCGATTATGGGCCTCTGGTTGCAAGAACAACCTAAGTACTTTTCCAATCTCATCTATAAACGCATGCCAGTCTTTTCCAAAAATAGATATGCTATCATGTAAACACTGGACACCACTCAGGTCTACCATTCTAAGGTCTGAAGCCTGGAATTCAAAACTAAAAGCTTTAAAGTCTAGTAATTGAAAAAGCTTCTTTCATTCCTCCTTCCAGTCACACTATCACCTGCTTTCAGAATCATGGAATTAATACTAGAGCTGAATGGCACCTCTAAGGAAAGTGAGAGGTTAAATGGCCTAAGGTTGAACAGGTTGAGTCCACGGACAAGAATCTAAGTCTGCCAAGTTCTACCCTTACAGGATCTTTTCTTTATATCATATGTTGCTTTGTTGTATTCAGGAGGCACAGATTATATTTCAGCTATATTTACCATTATAAAATCTGCCACACTAAAAATACTTCAATTAAGATGGTCCTTTGCTTTGGAATCTAACATTGGCCAGGAAACAACTAGAAGCACGATTAAACTCACACAGCTCTGGAGTTAACTTGTTAGTGTAGTCTCTATCACTTCTAATCCCTGTGAGTTGCTAAGGAGGATTAGTAATGCATATTGCAAATAGGCAAGCAAAGCAAAACTGCAAATTTGTCAAAAGCAGGTAAATCATGACCCTGGATGCAACGCAATCAGTTTTAATCAGTGATCATTAAAGAAGTGCTATGTTCTCTGGAGGTTAAAGGCTATATGAGTCGGCAGAGTTGAGTAGGATCCATCAATGTAGACATTAATGCTGTTCGGCAGTTCCAGCAGGCCCAAATTCTGCTCCCTGCCCTCATGTTGATAGTCCTGTGTAGCTCGATTTACCCCAAAATACCCTGTACTGACCTTTGGCCCAATCTGGATCTCTGATTCCCTTCAGAACTAAACCTTACTCTCTAAACTGATCAAATTTGGCATTTCTGAGGCTGAGCACAGTGGCTCACACCTGTAATCCCAGCACTTTGGGAGGCCAAGGTGGGTGGAGCACCTGAGGTCAGGAATTCGAGACCAGCCTGGCCAACATGGTAAAACCCTGTCTCTACTAAAAATACAAAAAAATTAGCTGGACATGGCGGTGTGTGCCTATAATCCCAGCTACTTGGGAGGTTAAGGCAAGAGAATCACTTGAACCTGGGAGGCGGAGGTTACAGTGAGCTGAGATCATGCCACTGCACTCCAGCCTGGGCAACAGAGTGAGATTCCATCTCAAAATGAAAAATTGGCATTTCTGCTTCCAATTCATTGACTTTGATGTAATCTTGGTGCAAAGAACTACACACTCGGATCAAGATCTCAGTCTAATAGAACAGACACAGTTGTCCAAAACATTATGGAAATGGACTTACAGAGTATGTAAACCTGCTGTGTCTGCCTTCTCTCACATTTGAGACTCATCCAGGTTGCTATATATGTGAGTAGTCTGGTCCTTTTTTACTGCTGAGTAGTATTCTATTGCATGGATGTACCACAAATGATTTATCTATATGCCAGTTGAGGGACATCTGGGTTGTTTCTCATTTTTATTATTATGAATTAAGTTGCTATAAATATGTGGACACAGGTTTTTATTTGGACTTATATTTTTGTTTCTCTTGCACCAATACCTAGGAGTGGAATTGCTCGGCGGGATGGCAGATTTATGTTTAACTTTATTTTAAAAATGCAAACTACTTTCCAAAGTGACTATACACATTACACTCAGTAGCAATGTATGAGTGTTTCAGTTGCTGTGTACTGTCATCAGAACTTGATACTGCCAGTTTTAAAACTTTAGTCATTCTAGCGGTTGTACAGTGGTGCCTCAATTAAGTTTTATTTTAATTAATTAATTTATTGATTGATTGTTTTTGAGACAAGGTCTCACTCTGTCACTCAGGCTGGAGTGCAGTAGCATGATCACAGCTCATTGCAGCCTTGACCTCGGGCTCACATGATCCTCCCATCTCAGCCTGCTGAGTAGATGGGACTACAGGCATGTGCCACCATGCCCAACTAATTTTTTATATTTTTTTGTAGAGACAGGGTTTTACCATGTTGCCCAGGCTGGTCTCAAATTTCTGGACTCAAGCCATCTGCTTGCCATGGCCTTCCAAAGTGCTGGGATTACAGGTGTGGGCCATGGCACCTAGGATCATTGTGGTTTTAATTTGCATGTCCCTAATGACTAATAATATTGAGCTCCTTATTTTTTTAAGACAAGGTCTCGCTTTTGTCACCCAGGCTGGAGTGCAGTGGCAGAAACATAGCTCACTGCAGCCTTAACCTCCTGGGCTCAAGTTATCCTCCCACTTCAGCCTCCCAAGTAGCTGGGACTACAGGTGCACACCACCTCGTCTGGCTAATTTTTGTATTTTTAGTAGAAACAGGGGTTTCACCATGTTGCCCAAACTGAGCATTTTTTTCATATGTTTATTTGACATCTGTATCTCTACTGGGCCTCCCAGTTTCTGTGAGCTATCTAATGGTAAATGAGAGATACCTCTGATGAATACTTAACACATCTGATTTATCCCCTCTGATTAATACCTTCTAATTAGTAACTCTCTAATTGATACCATTTCTGCCTAATTTAGCTAGAGTATATTCTGTTTATTGCAGTAACACAATCTTATAAGCAATGGTAGCTATAGGGAGTTCCTATGTACGGAAAAGACAAATGAAAATGTTATTATAAGTGCATGGATTCTTCATAAAAATTTGGATAAATCTACATATCAGTTTTATTGAAATGAAAAAATTCACTTAAATCTGTTGCTATAAATTCGGTTACGTAAGAAACACAGAGGCCCATTCTGGTACCTCCCTAGCCACATACAGCAACCACAAATACCTGACATGATCATGAGAAGAAATGACTTCATTCAACAAGTAATAAGTGATTACTGAATTGTGTGGATGTGTATGTGTGGTGGTGGTGATAATGGTAGAAATGGAAGATACACGCATGGCACTGTTTATAACAGGTGAAATTTGGAA
The DNA here is from genome assembly GCA_004027715.1 of Plecturocebus donacophilus. NCBI lineage: Eukaryota > Metazoa > Chordata > Mammalia > Primates > Pitheciidae > Plecturocebus > Plecturocebus donacophilus. Next base: position 4,669 of record PVKP010028661.1, on the reverse strand, counting down.
ATAATCTGAAAAAATGTTAGGCTTTTGGCCAGGTTCTATGGTGGAATAATGATGGTGCTAATGGTAATGAAAATAGTGCTACAGCTGTTAATATGTTTATTTAGTGATTAGTTATGTGCCAGGCACTAATGCTAGCATTTTATGTTATATTATTTCATTCAGTCCTCACTATAACACTATTACAGTTGAAGAAAACATGACTTAGAGACAGAATTAAATGATAGAGTTTGAATTTGCCTGAATTCAAGCACTCTGGTTGAATTCTAGGTGTGTCTGAATCCTAGCACTTTGAACTCTTAGCCACTTAAGAATAATGATGACAATGGTGATATCAATAGCAGCTATTCTTTTTCTCAACCTGCAATTTGTGCTAGGCATGGGACTTGACTGTTGACTTATGTCATTTCATTTAAATCTTATAATAACCCTGTAAGGTAGGTGGTATAATTCCCACTCTACATATGACAAAGTTTAACAGGTCAAAGGAGTTGCCTGAAGTTCCCCAGGTGGCAAATAAAGGAGTTGGGATTTGAATTCAACTCTGATAGTTTACACTGCAGCACACAGTCTAAATATTGCATATAAGTTGGTTAGAAAAGATTTTGTTTCCTTTTTCCTCATTTAATCCAATAATTATAGAAGAGACCCTCAAGTCTTCTTTTTAAAAATCAGAGAAACACATTACTTCTCTTGATTTCAGAAATTTGACAATAGTTACATCTCTAGTTACTATTCAGCTAAACTATACATAGTTACCCTTTAAAATCTTTGTTTGTAAGTTAATCCCTACAGCCTCTTAATCATTCTTTGTGTCTCAGAACACCCTCCAGTTTTCCTTAAAGAATCTGGTAATGAGGTGACTTAAATGGAACACAATTTTCCAGAATGCTCTTTTCTTTTATTAATGATTTTCCCCTAAAATATTAATTTTACTATAATAGCTACTTTATGTCTTTTAAGTTTTTTTTTTTTGTGTGGAATTCTTCTGACCTCACTTGAATTGCAATAGAGTCCAAACCCATGAGTCCACTGTTTAATCTCTCTGGTTGATCATAAATAAATGTAGCTTCAAAAAAAAAAAAAAACCCAAAAAACAAAAACAGTAGTACCTTTTGAGTGCACATTGCTACACTGCTCCTCACAATTTGTTTTAAAATAATTTAAATAATTGTTTTCTCTCACAATTCATTTAACAAAAAGTAATGAATTCATTCAATATGTAATGAATATTTACTACGTCGAAGGTGTGCCTGGGTATCACAAAATTACTCAGCCATGAATACTACCCTGAAGGAGGTTATCTCCTCATACAGTGATAACTAAGTGAACCTATAAGGAAAGCATAACCTTCTATGACAGTCTGATGAGTGGGAATAGTAGGCAGAATTTTAAGATGGCCCCCATGACCTTCACCCCCTGGTGATAATTCCCTGATAATTTTATGTTTAGAGCAAAGGGCGATTATTTTGGTGGGATGGTCTAACCAAACAAACTTTACAAGCAGAGTTTTCTCTGGTGGCAGCAGGAGAGAGAGAGATTCAAAGTATGAGAAGGGCTTGATGGGATGTTATTGGTCTGAAGATAGAGGGTCATCTAAAAAGAAATGTGGACAGCTTCTAGGAGCAAAGAATGGCCCCTGGCTGAAGGCCAGCAAGTAAATGGGAACTTCAGACCTACAGCTGCAAAGAACTGAATTCTGCCAACAATTTAGATGAGTGTGGAAGTGTATTACTGCCAAGAAACTCCAGATAAGAGCTCAGCCTGGCCAACACGTTGATTTTGGCCTTGTAAGACCCTGAGCAGAGAAACCAGCTGAGCCCACCCAGACTTTCGACCTGAAGATCTGTGAGATGAAAATGGACGTTGCAGAAAAGGCTTTTGATAAAATTCAACAACACTTCATGATAAAAACTCTCAACAAACTAGGTATTGAAGGAACATATCTCAAAATAATAACAGCCATCTATGACAAGCCTACAGTCAACATCATACTGAATGGGCAAAAGGTAAAGGCATTTCCCATGAAAACCAGCAGGAGGCAGGGATGCCCTCTCTCACAACTCCTATTCAACACAGTATTAGAGGTGGGGCCAGAAAAATCAGGCAAGAGAAAGAAATAAAGGGCATCCTAATAGGAAGAGAGGAAGTCAAACTATCCTTGTTTGCAGATGACATTATTCTATATCTACTAAACCCCACAGTCTTGACCCCAAACCTCCTTAAGCTGATAAACAACTTCAGCAAAATTTCAGGATACAAAATCAATGTACAAAAATCACTAGCGTTCCCAACAACAGCCAAGCCAAAAGCTAAATCAGGAACACAATCCCATTCACAACTGCCCCAAAAAGAATAAAATACCTAGGAATACAGCTAACCAGAGAGGTCAAAGATCTCTACTAGGAGAATTACAAAACTCTGCTCAAAGAAATAAAGATAACGCAAATGGGGAAATATTTCATGCTCATGAATTGGAAGAATCAGTATCATTAAAACAGCCATATTACCCAAAGCAATTTATACATTCAATGCTATTCCTATCAAACTACCAACGACATTTTTCACAGAACTAGAAAAAACTATTTTAAAATTCATATGGAACCAAAAAGAGCCTGAATAGCCAAGGCAAACCTAAGTAAAAAGAACAAAGCAGGATACATCATGCTGCCCAACTTCACAACTATACTACAGGGCTACAATAATCCAAACATCATGGTACTGGTACAAAAACAGACACATAGACCAATGGAATAGAATAGAGAGCCCATAAAAAAGGCTGTACACCTACAACCATCTGATCTTTGACAAAGCTGACAAAAACAAGCAATGGAGAAAGGATTCCCTGTTCAATAAATGGTACTGGGATAACTGAGCTATATGCAGAAGACTGAAGTTAAAACCCCTTCCTTATGCCGTACACAAAAATCAACTCAAGATGGATTAAAGACTTAAATGTAAAACCCAAAACTATAAAAATCCTGGACAACAAACCTAGGCAATACCGTTCTGGACATAGGAACTGGCAAAGATTTCATGAGGAAGACACCAAAGGCAACTGCAACAAAAGCAAAAATTGACAAACAGGATCAAATTAAACTAAAGAGCTTTTGCACAGCAAAATAAACCATCAACAGAGTAAACAGACAGCCTACAGAAAGGGAGAAAATATTTGCAAAGTATGCATCTGATGAAGGTCTAATATCCAGCATCTATAAGGAACTTAAACAAATTTACAAGAGAAAAACAAACGACCCCATTAAAAGAGGGCAAAGGACATTAACACTTTTCAAAAGGAGAAATACATATGACCAACAAGTATATGAAAACAACTCAGTATCACTGATCATCAGAGAAACGCAAATCAAAACCACAGTGAGATACCATCTCATACCAGTCAGAATGGCTATTATTAAAAGGTCAAAAAATAATAGACATTGGCAAGGTCGAGGAGAAAAAGGAAAGCTTATACACTGTGGACAGGAGTGTAAATTAGTTTAATCCCTGTGGTGATTTCTCAAAGAGCTAAAAACAAAAGTACCGTTCAACACAGAAATCCCATTACTGGGTATATATCCAAAGGAATATAAATCGTTTTATCATAAAGACACATGCACATGGATGTTCACTGCAGCACTGTTCACAACTGCAATAGCATGGAATCAAACTAAGTGCCCATCAGTGGAAGACTGCATAAAGAAAATGAGGTACATATACACCATGGAATACTACGCAGCCATAAAAAAGAATGAGATCATGTTCTTTGCAAAAACATGAATGGAGCTGGAGGCCATTATCCTCAGCAAAGTAACGCAGGAAGAGAAAACCAAATACCATATGTTCTCACTTATAAGTGGGACCTAAATGATGACAACACATGGACACAAAGATGGGAATAACAGCTAATGGGTCCTGCTAGATGATGGAAGGTGGAAGGAGGGAGAGGAACAGAAAAAACAACTATTGGGTACTAGGCTTAGTACCTGGGTCATGAAATAATCTGTACATCAAACTCCTGTGACAGTAATTTACCTCTATAACAAACTTGCATATGTACCCCTAAAATTTTTTTTTTTGAAGGATGTTGTTTAAGCTGCTAAATATGTGGTAATTTGTTATAAAGTACAGAAAACTAATTCAGGTGGAAAAGAGTACATCTACTTTTTACCTGAAGATATTAGGGGAGAATTCATGTGGAGAACATGACCTAAGCAGTTCACTGATGAACAGATAACATTTAGATGAAGAACAACACAGGGAGAGAGATCCAAGATGGCCGATCACTAGCAGCTCAGGATTGCAGCTCCCAGTAAAAACGCAGAGAGCCAGTGGACGCCACACTTACCGATAAATTTTTGCTGCCCACGGACCAGGACATTCCCAGCGGAGGAGCCCCACGGGTCGCCAGCGTGACCCTTTAGGCTGGCGCGGCTTTTTTGCCGGCGCCTCGGCTCGGCGGCTCTTGGTGCGGAGTAAACGGGACTGGGTCTCCTTTTGGATGATGTTTGGCGCTCTATGAAGGCAGAGCAGTCTATCCATCTGACTGAAAAAGGGACTGAGAAGCCAGACCGGAGACCCCCGGGCAGAAAAGCACCACGAATTTCAACGCTGCTGTCTTAGCTAGTGTTGTGAGTCGCACAGTGAAAAGTACATAGATTCCGGAGCTGGGAAT
>PVKP010028660.1:0-29866 GCA_004027715.1 Plecturocebus donacophilus | reverse complement strand
CAGTGTATGCATCAATTAAAATATATATTAAGTGAGGCCGGGTGCAGTGGCTCAGACCTGTAATCCCAACACTTTGGGAGGCCAAGGTGGGCGGATCATGAGGTCAAAAGATCGAAACCATCCTGGCCATGGTGGAACCCCGTCTCTACTAAAAATACAAAAAAATTAGCCAGGCATGGTGGCGCAGGCCTGTAGTCCCAGCTACTCGGGACGCTGAGGTGGGAGAATTGCTTGAACCCAGGAGGTGGAGGTTGCAGTGAGCTGAGGTCGCGCCGTTTCACTCCAGCCTGGGGAACAAGAGTGAAACTCCATCTCAAAAAAAAAAAAAAAAATATATATATATATATAGTGAATATATCTTCAGATTTTTTAAGCAGACATATTTATTGATATATAAAAAAATGTAAGACAATAAATATTTAGTTGTTATACTCTGTATTTTGCTGTTTCTTCTTTATTTTATCTTTACATTGATTTATAAACATTCTTCTGAAGATTGTGTAAGCCACAACACAACTTTTAGTGGGAATATTAGTAGTGATTTTAAATATTTACTGCATTTCATCTGCTAACTTCCTGTTTTATGAAATAATTCTTTATTCAAACACTGTGAAAGTTAAATTTATCTTGATCATTAGGATGCATTATTTCCTTCCTCTGTTATAGCACAATTTTAAAAAGAAACTTCCCAATAGTTTATTAGGTATAAATTCAAATACAGTGCAGTGCACTCTTTGTGAACATATCTTTTCTTATGCAGACAATATTTTCTCTTTTTATTATATAGAAATAAATTTAGTTCTTTGTCTTGGTGACTGGAAGCCAAGCTCAGTTGCTTTAAAAGGAGAAGTAGATTTAGGATGGAAGTAATGTATAACTTCTTGCAAGTTTATTCTTCTTTTAGTAAATCTGCCGACTGATTAATTCTATACTGTAATGCTTTAAACATAAACTTGCTGTACACAAGGCTATACTCTGAGTGATATTTTAGTAAATGAGTATGTACAGAAGAGTTCTAACAGTAAGGACAATAATCTTGTGCTGATTTTAACTTCTTAATCATCCTTGGTATTTTTAAATCTTTGTCCTCACAAAAATTACCAGATAATATGGGCAAAAGTAGGTGCTTCAACTTATATGAATACACAGTGCCAAAATTATTCATAAAACCAGAAAAAAAACAATAATTTCCTCATTTGTTTAGAAATATGCAATTATTTTATCACTGTAAATACAGGAAAGATTTTTTTCCCAATAAGAGCATATAAAATAATTTTTAAATGGCATATTAATTGCTAAATTGTCACACATTTATAACCACTTATGAAAGCTTTCCTTAAGAAAAGCATCTAAATAATTAAAATTAAAACAATGTTCATCTTTCATGAAATTCTTTCCTTGACTTCTGCAAATAAAAACTCTCCAAGTTCCTAATGGAATTATATAACTTTGTGTTTAATAAACTCTGTATTGATTACTGAGATAAGTCCACTCAATCTACCACTTCATTAATTTTATTAATTTACAAAAGCCAATTGTACAAAATTTTTAATTTAGAGTATTTTTGGTTAACGTTACCTTTTGTTTTCAGCATGATTATGCACATTACTTAAGATGTAGCAGGTACACACAAATGTATGTTGTATACTAAGTGTGTCATTACAAAATTGAACAATCTGCAATTGGCTTCTAGACTAATCAACTGTTACTCATACATATGATAAACCAAAGCTATAGAAAAACTAGAGATTATTATTCAGTCAATCTAAATATAATATTTTGAAGAGCACTGTAATGTTTTAGTCTCAGAGTATAGTAGAAAAAGAAAGGAGACGATTTCACTGAGAAGTAAGTCATTCTACAGGAAAAACAGTATTGGAATTTTTTCTTTAGAAGTCAGAAATTTAGAAATGATGCTTTAAATAAGATGAATTACAAAAAAAAAACACTGAAGAACATATCTAAGAAATAACAAAACATAATACTTTGCAGACAAATTCCATAAAAATTTGCAATTCTATTTTATGAATTGCCCAACATTTTTTCTTGATTAGATGTGGTCTCAAAGAAACTGAGCTTCATGGAGCAAACAGCACACATTTCGTTTCATCCTCCTCTTCATATAAGCAATAGATTTTTGTAAGGTGAGTAACAGAGGTTCACTATTTTTCTGTAGCACACAATTTATTTTGTAGATATTTCGAGGTGAGCCATAGCTCTAATGTGCATGTCTCTCTAAAGTGCATCTCTCTCTCATACTGTTGAAGTCCTATTTGTCTTTTTTTAAGGTCTCTGATAACATAGTACTATATATTTTTGTGCCCCATTACAAATATTTGAGTGCATAAATCAATTTTTATAGTTTGTAGCAGAATAATGGAAATAAATTGTGTATACTCGAGAATGGAGAAAAGTCAAAAATTATTAGCCATTGTGTTAACAATAGTAAGGACCAATATGGAACAGAAAACTCTTTCTTTTCTAAGGCTGAATATGATATGAGGGAAAAGTATGTGAGGAATAATGTATGATTCCTGATTGGTGTGTGCAAACAATTAAAATTAGCTCTCAATTACTTGTCATTGATTTAAAGGCTTATAGAAAGTTGAGTGGTGGTAGTGTCAAGTGTAATGACACCAGAGTAACATAACTGTCACTCCATGAAGAATTCTATAACATGGTGTGTGGCAGTTGTTTTATAAAAGTTGTGTCATGGGAAGATGGTCACTCCTACTGACATTTTGGCAGAGGAGGAATTATATAAAGTTCCTCTAACATTACCTGCCTTGTTTTTTGTTATTGGTGGAATGTTTTATATTTTTCCTTACTTCTATGAATATATCCTCTGAGAAGCACAGTTTGTGTTTCAGTGGAAATCCTAGAAGTACAAATTGAACTTTTGGAAAGATTTTTCTTGAAACTGGGAGTCATTTGGTGTCAAAACTGAAGAGCAAATTTTCATAAATGTCAATCAACCCTGATTTTAAGGGAGCCATTGCTGATTGTACAAATGTTCAAAAGAAACATATTCTGGAGAAGGCAAGGGTAAGTAACTTTGTCTTTAAAGCATAAAGACTTTGATAAAAAGAAATGCAAATTTGGTCTTTGTCCTCTATTCCTGACACAGAGCTAAAAACCCTTGAAATTTCCTGGGTGACTGGAGTGTCTTTTTTTTTTTTTTTTTAAATGAGGCCACTCTTGGTGGGCCTGAGATAGCTTCTGAATGGGGCTGGTCACCAGAAAGACCAAAACATGATTAAACAGTTGACATTTTGCCTCCACTCTCTGATCTCCAGGGAGGGAAAGAGGATGGGAAATTGAGTCTATCACTAATGACCACTGAATTAATCATTTATGCCCACATGATGAAACTTTCATACAATTCCTAAAGGACAGGGTTCAGAGAGCTTCCTGGGAGGGAGCTGTGGGTGAGTGAATTTATAGCTGGTGAGTTAGAAGTATGGGAGGCGCAGGACTAGAGATCGATGTCTGTAATAGAGGCAGTCTTGGGCATCTGAGCCCTTAATCTGTGGGGTCTTAACTAACTCCTATTGGTTAGTGACAGAAGTGAATTGAATTTTAGGGCACCTAGTTGGTGTCCAGATGGTTGGCAAAATGGTTGGTCTGAGATAAAATAACAAACATTTAGTGTCAAAAGTGTTGTTACTAAAAGCAGTTTCAAATGACTGATTCTGTACACCTTAAGTTCATATCCCAATACCATCACTTTTAAGCTGTGCTACTTTTGAGAATTTGATTGTTTGGTGACTCACTTTTGTTATTGAGAATAATATATCTATTTCATAGATTTATTATGAGCACTAACTTAATGAAAAATGTTTTGAGTCTTGACTGGCATTAGGTAATTCACGATCAATGTTATCTATCATTACTATTATAACAAATTGAGTGACATTTCTAAGGACATCTATATAAGGCATGCATATACAAATCCTTTCAATTTTCTCATTATTGAGAGAAAAATGTCCATATCATTTTAAAAGGTCACTGCAATGTTTATGACATTGTGTAGTGATATAGACAAAATCTCCATTGCATGTCTTGTGTCAATTTCTATTCTGAAATAACTTTTCAAACATATTTACACAGAAACACTTTTGGAGGATAAATACAGTGGCTCCCTTTGGAACAGGTTGCGTATTTGTTTCCTGACTAAGAGAGGATAATGTCTCCCTGTCAGGCAAAATTTAGGCAGGTTTGCTAGCAGTTCCCTTAAAACAGGGGACCCCAATCCCCAGGCTGTGGACCAATATCAATCTGTGACCTGTCAGAAATCAGGCCTCACAGCAGGAGGTGAGCAGCAGGCCAGCTAGCACTACAGCCTGAGCTCAGCCTCCTGTCAGATCAGGGCAGCATTAGATTCTCATAGGAGCGCAAACCCTACTGTGAACTGAGCACGCAAGGGATCTAGTTTGCATGCTCCTTATAAGAATCTAATGCCTGACGATCTGAGGTGGAATAGTTTTATCCTGAAAATATCCCTCTCTCCCAGCTTCTAGTCTGTGGAAAAATTGTCTTCCACAAAACTGGTCACTGGTGTCAAAAAAAGTTGGTGACCTCTGCCTTAAAAAACTGTGGGTTTCTGAAGCTTCAGTTTCTTCAGTTACAATATAAACTCACCATTTGTGCAGCAGATGTGGAATGTATAAGAACACAAACATAATTCTGCTTGCTATGTTTTAAGTAATAAAGGCTTTTGCCTCTGATCCAGGAGTCTGGTGTATTTTTCGAGCTTCTGTGAAATTGTAGCAGGCTAAGTTGCTTGCTTACAAGTAGGGTCAATATATCAGATTCTTCACAGTTTTTGACACTTGTTACCTTCAGTTTGGCAGATGTATGTGCCTTCAATCCTTAGAAGATGTCACAACCAGTAAATGTTGTAGAATGTACTAACATTCAGCAAATTTCCTTCTCCCTCACCTGCCATTGGAGGAGAGTACTTTCTCACTGAAATGACACTATGTTTAGCTGTGTGATTTACTCTTTGTGACTATTGTATGCACAGAGGCTACAGATATGCTTGTGTGGGTCTGTTTGAGCTCTTGAAATCTCATCTTCCAACATGATAAAAGCATGCCCAACTAGCTATTGATCCCAGAATGTGATAAGATATTAAGTTGACTTGGCTCAAACTTTAACCTAAAGTCCAGCTACTCAGTCAGGATCAACTGAATCCATTAAGCCCACCTGAACAACATCTGGTAAAGAGAATTTCAAGAGAAAAATAGTTTGTTGTTGAGGCCATTAATATATGCAGTCATACTGAAAAGTATGCATTAAGCCCTAAGCAATAGATGGTGATCTTAGGAATGATTAGATAGCTCTGATTTTTCAAAAAAATTTTGGCACCTCACTGCAATTATTTTTACCTGCAAGATCAAAATTTCCTCTATGAGAAAATGTGTAATTGGAATATAATATTCATTGGCTTAAGGTAATAATAACGGCCTTAGCTCTGTTATAGGCCATTAAAATATGCAAATTACTACCTAATTTTACGGCATGAACAAGAAAATTAGAGGATTTCAGGGATGACTTTCGTACCTTTTTTTTACACTTTGCATGTAGACTTTTCATAAACCTATTCAGAACTAAAATTTAGGCTATCACAATTAATTGCTTTCTCTATGTATATATCTTAAAATATATACATTTCATCTATGTAATTAGCACATTTCCAGAGATAAAGGATGCTTTTACTTGAAAAGATATTAATATGTTCTATAAAAACAATTTTATCAACATTTTATATGAATACGTGTATGTGTATATACACAACAAACCATCTAATTCTATATGCAATAAATTTGCTGTATTCTTAACTAATAATTATTAGAGATAATGAGTAACATTAGCAAAGTTTTTGGCCAAATGACATAGGAATATCTGAATCTGACTCCTGATGAGTGATCTTTCTTCTTGATTGAGCTGTGTTTGAACTCAGTTTGAATCTTTGTGTCTGTGCTCTTACCACAAAACTTTGCAATATACTGAATGAATGCATTATGAAGTTTTCACCAGTAACTGTGGGACAGCACAGCATTGCCTTGGATGCTCAAAGACCACTACAATAGCAACTAGCAACATATGGCTATTTAAAATTAAAGGTGTATTGATTAAAATAACAGAAACTAGAAATTCCTTCCTCCCTCACACTAGCCACATTTCAAGTTTTCAAGAAGTTGCATGTTACCAATGGTTACCACATTGGAAAGCACAGATAAAGAAAATCTGTAATTATTGCCTGTAAGTATGGCAACCAGGGGCAACAGGATCCTGCTGCTAATCAGCTTTCTGTATCTCAAGGTCTCCTGGATGCATGCACTGAGAATCGTGCCCAGGAAGAAACCAGAAACTTAAATATTGGCTGGGCCTATGAGAGAATTATGAACTGAATGTTTGTGTCCTCTCCAAATTCATGCTGAAATGCTAACCGTCAGTGGGATTCTATTAGGAAATTGGACCTTGGAAGAAGATTAGGTCATGAGGTAGGGTTGTCATGAATAAGATTAGTGCCTTTATAAAAATGAGCTCCCTAGCTCTCTTCCTATCACCTGAAGATACATCAAGAAGTCGGTCCTCTGCAACCCACAGAAGGGCTCTCACCAGAACCTGACAACACTGGCCTGCAGATCTGAGACTTCCAGCCTTCATAACTGTGAGAAATAGATTTCTATTGTTTATAATACAGCAACTCTATGACAGTCCATGTACCATTCTGAACTAAGACAGAGGGCATGGTATTCTGTGAGGAAATAGTGAGAAGAGCAACAACTGCGTTTTAATCCCAAATCAGATTGCACAACATTCCACCTCCAAGTTCCTCACAAAAACTCAGCATTCATCAGATTATAAATTAACTGGGCTTTGGTTTTATTTCTCTAAAGGTAGAAAAGTAAAATCCCGTTCTGTCATTTTTCATTTTCCTACTGTAGCAGCATTGATTTATATTTGCTAGTTCCTAAGCCCTGACTGAGAATGAAAGAAACTAAGGAATCTTGAGCTAGTAGAGAAAAAACTATGACTCCTATCAGCGCACAGACCCAGTGTACGAGGAAGGAGCAATCCATCTCTGCCTGTTTCAGGACATACTACCTTGGCACAAGATATTACTAACATTGTTTCTGGATTTATGGAAACCAGAGGTGATGCTGAAAATACTTTTTTTCTCCCAAATTAGCTCTGACCTCTAGAAGCAATGATATTCCTGCAACCTGTGGTCATCGAGGAACATGATCCTTAAACCTTAAAAAAGAAATCTTTTACAGGTCATAGTCAAGATTCTTACCATCATCTTGCAAGTCCAAGTGTTGCTCATAGAGCACCAGCATTAACAAAACCTTGAGGCTTTTTTTTAAAAAATGCAAACTCTTGGGCAACATCCTAGAAATACTGAATCAGAATCTGAATCTAATCAAGATTTCCAAATGACTTAAATACACATTACAATTTGAGAAGCGTTAATCCAGTAGCTTTCTTTCTAGTGCAGAAAGACTGCCTTTGGTTGGGGACTTTTTCAAAACAAATGCTGATAAACTAAGCTGTGAGGTACTCAGTGTTGTGATAAGAAAATTCTTTATGTATGCTTTCCCATATGATAACCAGTGGTGACATGTAGCTTATTAAAAACTTGAAATGTGGCTAGTGTGATGGAAGAAGAAATTTCTAGTTTCATATTGTTTTAATCAACACACATTTAATTTTAGATAGCTGCATGTTGCTAGTGGCTATTGTGTTTCTCTCTGAGCATACAAAGTATCGCTGTGCTGTCCTACCGTTATTGATAGAAACTTTATAGTGCATTCACTCAGTATATTGGGAAGTTTTATGATAACAGCATAGACACAAATATTCAAACTAAGTTCAAATATAGTTCAAACACGTACAAGCTTTGCAGCCTTGAGTAAAAAACTTCGTATGCCTCAGTTTCCTCACTTGCAACATGACAAAATAACACTTATGATTTTTATAAAATTAAATAAATTAATACTGTAAAGCCATTAGAGCAGTGTCAGGGAAATAGTACTGTAGTACTAAATACATGTTTGTTAAATTAATAAATATCCCACTAGGTTTGATAGTGGCAGAGTTGTAAAATCTAAAAGAATGAGTCTTAACTGTTATTTCTGGAGCCAAGCATCACATTTCTCACAGAACAATCTGTTAAACATGGTTGATACAAACAATGATAGGGAAGGAAGCAACATTATGAGAAAATGCTTATGGAATTCTTAAGATCTGAGAAGCGTTTGAAAAAGCTTGTTCTGCTGATACTTTCATCTGAATTGAGAATCATTGTCCTAACGCCCTTTTTAAATTCAGATATATCAGTAGTCCTGTTTAAAATACGTCAAATGTGAGACATGAAACCTGTAATTACGGAAACCTGGGATATCTGGATCCTGCTGTTAATCAGCTTTCTATATGTCAAGGTCTCCTGGATGCATATGCTTAGAATAATGCCCAGGAAAATATAAAAATTAAATATTGGCTGCATCTTTGGCCTCAAAGTCCAAAGCAATTTTTAACTTGTCTACACCAGATAATCCCACTATGTGCTGAGATTAGATAGCCTTCAGTGGCCTCTTTTTATCACAATTCTTTTGCTGGTTTCTGCTCAATGGAATAGGGTATGCAGATTTGGGAATGGATTTTATCTAAAGTAGGAGGAAGCCCTAGGAACATTTACCTCAACGGAATAAAGGAGCGGGGTGTGTGTGTGTGTGTGTGTGTGTGTGTGTGTGTGTGTGTGTGAAGCAAAGAGAAACAGAGAATAAAAGAAATGAAAAATGGGAGACATAGCCTCACACCTTTCTTAGGGAAGGGGATAATATCCCTGAATGCTCCCATTCTTCCAGATTCTAAGCAGAAAGCAAGGCTGAGGTGAGAATTTTACTTAAATGCATTTGACCTTTAATTAGAAAACTAGCCTTTATAATGTCTTTCATCTTGACCAGTAAAAAACGTTTCCTCCTTAGGACTACATTAAAGGAAAGTAATAAGTAAATCTGAGTTTTAACAAGAAGATAAAAATAACATTTTAGACCTTCCCTTTTTCCATTATGGTGAAAAGCAGAGTCCCAGACGACTATCTCAGATGGAGACAATCAATTAATATGACACCAGTCAGGCCTTCTCAGTGGGATGTATACACTATGCAGTGGACTACATGCATGAGAAAGACCAGGTAGAACAGAATCAGCAAGAATGTCATCTCTTATGGACTTATCTTGGTGTCCATTTTCTTAATTGCAGATTTTTCATGTTTTGGGGATATAAATTTTTTCCTCAACTGAGTGACATTCTGGATGCAATGCCTATTCTGCTCTCCTGTTTAGTTCAGAGGTTGGTGATGTACAAATACCTAACAGTACAATGGTCACAGTAGGTTGACTGTCATAGAGTACATCTCATTGATCACATGACAGTTTTAGAAATAATACCATAAACTGACTAACTGGCTTGTTAATATTACACCTCTTGTGATTATGTTTCCTATGCCTTTTAAAGTTATTTTTGATTTGTCTTACTTTTCATGGACATTTTTCTAGGTAAGGTCTCAGCTGTATTGGACCTGGTACAACATATCTAACTGAGCAGCTGGCTAGACTGTGTGCTCCTTGCAGACACATCCATACAATACATGACTCTTGGGCTCAGTACTTAGCCTGTATAAACAGATGTTCAGAAATGTTTTCTGGGACTTGGTACAGTAGCTCACTCCTGTAATTCCAGACTTTAGGAGGCCAAGGCAGGAAGATCACTTGGGCCTAGGAATTCGAGACCAGTCTGGATAACATAGTGAGACAGCATTCTCTACAAAAGAAGACTGAATTTTATTGATTTAGCTATTTATGTTTTACTTTCTTAAAAATAGCACTTTCTAATAGATATGTTTTAATTACATAGAGCTAAGGGGGACTTTTTAATTCCAGTCTCTTCTTCCGTGGAGAGAAAACAAAAATCAAGATGTCTTTTTATGGTTATTCTCCTTTGTCATTTGTTCAAGTACTGAAATATTGAACATCAATTTTCAGGAGAGAATCAATGGTATTTTTCACTTTTTTGAAATCAACATTTATTGTGGGAATTATTAAAAATATGGAGGAAGCAAGAATCAACAATAGTTATCATTTTTAAGAAGCTTTCATTTAATTTTGAAAGTAATCAATAGGCATAAATATTCATTTATATATCTGTTAATTTCAAAATTCTTTAGTAACAATGTTCTGCCTCTCTTTCCACTTACTGTTCAGATACGAGCAAAATATGCAGATTTCTCACATGTGAACACTTGGCAAAACAAAGTTAATACTTGTCAAAAATAGATGTTTTTTAAAAAAATAATTGAAATCATCTGCTTATGGAAAATTAAAAAAATTATTAACCAAAAAATTATATCAGCATGAGTAATTTTGGATTTTGTAAAATAATGTTAGATTTGTAAAATTAAAGAAATAATTTTCATTCCTAATTCCTCATTGTACTGGTAAAAGGGCTGGAGATTAAATTAACTTCAGCTTTACCTAAAGTAATTTTTTGAATTTGTTTGATTTTTAAATAAAATGTCATTATTCTGTTTGGACTCTTATATAACATGCTTTCAAGGCATATTTTGAGTATTTTTCTTTGTCAATCTATATGGTACCCTTTTGTTTTTATTTTAAATATATTCCATCAAGGGTAAAAGATAATTTATTCACACTTATTTTTGAACATTTAAATTTTTGCAGATTTTTACAATTATTATGCTTTCTGTGTCCTAGATTTTTATCATGAATTAGTCTTAAATTAAGAATTATGGTCAGTCTATTTCCATTCCTTTTGCTAGCTTTCACAACATTTCTAGTGTGCATATACAAAGTGGGGATTGAGTGACAACTGTATTATATTTGGTGTTGATATCTTTAGATAATGTTTTGTTGCACAGTTCCTTTTCAACACTTAAATGAAAATCTAAAGAACAAACCCTCAAAATATGCCTGTAGTTTTGGGTGTTAGGCTAATTGTATTACTCTATATTTTGAAACAGAAACTTACTGGAAACACAATTCTTAAGTGATTAAATATAGTAGATTTTTTTCCCCAATGATTATAAAATTTAGCTCACTTATTTATTAGTGTAATCATTAATGAATATATTATGTAACTATTCTTTTTATATATGGTATATCTATGATATGAAGGATGCTAAAGGTGAAAGAGATAATAAGACAAATTGGGAATCAGGGCATGTTAATTCCTTGCTTTGTCTCTATTGATGGCTTTCTTATTTGAGGCTACTTTTGACTAAAGCAGTTTCTGATTTAGTGTTTTTACTCTTTCAACTCACAAAGTAAAATTAACTTTTTACATGCTAACTGCTATATTTAAATAGTTCTGGAAAATGAAACACCTTTTAGTTGCTTACTTAATGGTAATATCCTTACTTCCCTGATTCTAGAACATAGCTGATCTGAAGTACTTTGTCAGTTTTACCTTCAACTGAAGATTGTCATTATTTTGTAAAGCACTTTAGCAAGGGGACAAACCCTTATATGTTTGTACTGGGATACATATGAATATGTATATTCTCAAAAACTATTTATACTACATAATGTAGATTGATTCACTTTTTTCTATCATATCATTGACAAATGTAATTATTTAAATATAAAGGAAATATGTTAATCAATATACTATTCTTATTTCAAAAATAACATTATTCATGTATTACCAAAATGTAAAAGACATCTTATTCTGTGACTGGATTTCTCACTGAAAATTCACATTTAGGAACTTAATAGTATAGCAAAATTTTCTGAAGAGAACATTTTTAACAAAAGAAAACAAAGTGTATAAATGAAACTTTTACTTATAGGATTTAATTTTGGTCATTGATTTTACTCCAAAGATACCCATTATGAAACCGTAGTTAGAAAGGCAAAATACCTACTTTAAGAAAGTATGGTTTTGGCTTGTTCTTCTTTTCTTTAAGGGAAAAATCAGTCAATAAAGTCATTTAATGAAAGTTCAGTGCAAGCCATACCTTTACAAATTTCGAAGAATGGTCAAAGTCAAGGAGAAAATGGGATGAGTTAGAAATCAAAACATGTAAATGTAAGTGAACAAAAGAGACTGGGGGTCTTGAGGTAGAAGAGTACAAGTTAAGAAATCTGGATAAGAAAAAGAACTTAAATATATGAAATCATTAAAGAACATCAAATACAGTATAAGTATAGTTAATATGATATGAGAGGAAGGGAAAATTTGTTATCTAGATGTCAATTCTCATTCGGTGATTTTTTTTTTGTTTTCCAAAATTGGGAGGAAATTTGACTTCATATCACTAGGATTTCATAATCTGTTTTTATTTGTTTTCTTTTCTCAACTCTCCCTTTCCCGTTCTACCCATCTTTCCAAACCACATAATAGGCATTCAATACATTCTTACTGAATAAATGAATGAATGAATGAACTGTGTTATAACAAAAAAGGAACCATTATAAGTGAGAAGTTTGGCATTCATTACATAATTCTGCACATTATGACATTTTTCAAAATGAATCCAGTGAATTCTTTGTTGCCAGGTACAATGCTACAAAATCTCTAAAACTTCAGGAACTAAGTCTTATAGGCTAGATACCTTGATACTATTTTCTTAGTGATCTCTAAAGGCTTTAACATATTGTCTAAAATAGACCTCTGTCTTTTAGATATATTTCAGGTATTTTCTAATTTGTGTTTATTATCAATTTTTAATATTTTTATTATTAATAAGTTTGAAATTTTATGCAATGATGTTTATGCCTTTGTTTCATATTATTTTTTATATTTAAAAATTTCTCCTAAATGAAATTTTATGCAATGATGTTTATGTCTTTGTTTTATATTATTTTTTATATTTAAAAATTTCTCCTAACTGAAATTTTGTATCCTTTGATCAACATCCTTATTTTAACACACAGAAAAGCATTTGATCAGTCCTAAATTAGAAAAATAGTGGTCTATATTTATATATACTTTGTTCTTTAATGTTTAATAATTATATCTTTAAGCAATTTAAAATTTATTTGTTGTATGATTTGGTGAAGATTGTTATCACTCAATATAAATTATAGCTTTCTTCTTCAATAAAAGAACATCAAATTTATTTGCAGATGGTAAAGTTTATAGCTAAAAATCTATGCAATCCTTTCTTGCAGCTAAGGACAGTCATACAAATTAATTCATACCTCTGAGATATAATTAAAAAGATTATGTTGGACTTCTGAGATGCCTGCTTAAATGGAGTTTACTCAGCTAGAAAGCACCCTCCTACTGAGAGATTGAGAGGTCTGACTCAGCTTATTACCACATAGATCATTTAACTGTTTTATTAATTGCTTATCTGTATCCTCTCACTCTAATGTTGAGAAACTGGGCTTTCACTGTTTGTCTTTCATTTATGAATTGTTTAGTTTCAGTATGCATATATTTCAGAATTGTTAAGTCTTACACTGTGAGAAATAACTCTATCAACTAGAAGAGTGTTTGTATTTAGTTCCTCTTGCCTTTAGTGTTACAGTTTTTATTCATTTCCAGAATTACTTAGGTCAGCTCTTCCTCTCCCACATCTCCTTTGGTAAGGTTATTTAATCTTAGATAAAACAATAAGATCAGTCTCATTCCACTTTGGGATTTTCAGATCTCTTAAATGATTTTTATTTACTCTGCATTCATTAAGCTTCACTATTTGTCCTACAAAGTTCTACTAGTTTTGACAAATCCAGTCTGTCATGTATGTACCAGAACGTATAATTCAGAACAGTTTCTCTGCCCTAAAATTTGATCTCTGCTTTACCTATTCAATTATATTTCTGTTTGTGATTCAAGCCCTCATCTGTATATGTCTAACTAAAGTCAGACTTCCAACATATCACTTGGGGACAAGAATCATGTCAAACTCAAGATGAAATATCCTCAACACAGGTAGGTAGTCTGATAACTAGTCTGGTAGCTGACCTCAAGTAGCCATGCTTTTCAATATTCATCCCCATAGGTGATATTTATGTAAGCCATTTTAACCTGCTGCACAGGGTACTCAGAATCTGTTAACTCTTAGTTATGCCTAGAAATAGTATCTCCACCGTGGATCTGGGCTGCAGTGCAAGTTTATCACCCAGAGACTCAATGGTACTCGAAGAGTATGTAGCTGATGAGAAATCTGATAGAGCTTGAGGCAAGTCTTTATAAGACAACTATAGTAGAGACCTTCATCCTTTTAGGTAAGTAAAGGTATCATTTTTGAGAAATAGCTTTGAGATGAAATATGGCCTTCACAGAGAATGAAGAACATATCGAGAACAACAAATGGCTCTCCAACACGAATTATCCCTGATATGCTATTTCATTTACCTGCTTATGAAATTGAATATTTCTAATGCTTTTTATCATTAAATGCAAGTGGAATATGTGAGGAGGCCAGCAGTTCCACCGGGATGATTAGTACACCCTTCCACATATACATTCACACATTCCATGAAGACTTGTGGGGTATTCCTACAGCTGGTTGGTTAAAAAAAGAAACATTTTTGAGCTTGCACATTATGCTGTGACAATGTAATTGTTTGCTGTGACATTGTAGCACTATCTGCATTATATTGCTGTTCAATTTAATTGGAAAGACATATAGGCTGCAGAAAACATCTACATTCATCCATAGGCAGGGCTAATGGTTTGGCTGGTTGTTTAGTCTATTAGTAAGAATAGTTTAACATCTATAAGAAAAAGAAAAGCCTAAAAAATCCCTGATTCAACACAATATGTGTTTATTTCTTCTTACACATAGCCCAATGTGAGTCGTTATAATCAAGCATTCATCCTGGGCAGCTCTGCCCCAAGTAGCACTCGTTCAATCTAATGGCTTTACTGTTACCTTGAACTTGAATCCCTCACTGATATAAAAGCATTTCATGTGTTTGGCAGAGGTTAGTGCAAAATATTTCAGGGCTAGGAGAAAAGTAGGGTGGGGAATAGAATGAACGGATGTTATCAAATATTTTATGGGCTGTGCCAGGATGTAAAGGACAATTCTTTTTCCTTAACATTTATTGAGTCAAAGCTAATCATACTGAAGTACAAATGTAGTCTTCCTGATTTTAAGAGGTAGAAGATATGTCTCTGTAACAGTTTGAGATTTGAGAGCAGGAAAAGAATGGGTGGTGTCAATATCTAGGGAAGAGATATGAAGATCTATCCCATGTAATTGTGGAATAACTTCAGAGTATAAGAATATTTAAATATTATCCAAAGAAACATACTGTTCATATTGCTCTTCATAATCAGGTTGACAAGATAATTTACCGTGTGTGTGTTAGTGGATGGATTGTCTCAAATGTCTACCAGTACTTTCTGAATGAGATTATGAAACAAAAAGATTATATGAATAAATTAAAAGACAAAATTTGCCAAACCACTGTTACATGGCTGTTCCATTTGACTAGCTGCAACAGCCAATCCTGCTCTCCAATATGGTACCATACTCCAAGAGAATTAGGTATCCAATTGCTTGAAAGCTGGTTACATTGGACAACTTTTCATTACGGAAACATCAAATATTTGTAACTGGAGAAGACACTTAGGCTTGATTTACATTTTTCTTTGCCTACACATATGCTTACATGATTTTCTGAGTAATTTTGTTAATCATTATTGTTTCCCACGATATTACTTATGAGAAAGGAAATTATTTTCCAATTAAATTTGAAGATAATTAAACCTCACAGCTTTACTCTTCTTCTGCCCCAGAAACCACTGAACATATTAAAAAATGACTGTAATGGTTTATTAAGGCTCATTATAGCAGAAACTCACAGAGAACATCTTCAAAGTTTCAGGTGGAAAATATTTTCTGAAACAGTCAGCATATATTTTAAGTTCCAGAAAATAAAGGAAAAATTTAAGTGACTCTTTTTCCTTATAAACTTCACCCACTGTCGATATTTCTGAGAACCATCTCTGTCACTCTGAGCTCTGCTTTGGAGCTTTCGGAATCTAAGAGTGGAAAATTATCGTGAGACACAAAAAGGATTAAAATTTATGACCCTATCGAATCAGCTTTATTTTCTCATAGCACTAGCAAAAGTAGGGAGAAGTGATGGTTTTGGGTTATCAAAATCAAAGAGAATTGCAGCCATCAAAATCAGGTAAAGCCACAACATGTAGATGGAACACAAGGAAAATGCTGGGAACATCTTAGAACTTTATTTTCTAACCTTCCTGGTGACTCTAGAAAATTCTACTTTTGTAATATTTTGTAATGAGTTAGTTTTTTATTTCTAATTTTGAAGTAGATTATATCTCTAATATGTCAGTATATTGAAAGATATGCTAAATCAGATACCAAATTCACAAGCATGATGAAAAAGGTAGATCAATTTAACTATGCTATAATTAAAAACATATTTCAGACAAAAAAGCTTATAAACAATTAAAAGGCAACTGCTTGCCTTTTACAAAGCATATATTGATCCATAATCTATTGTCAGTAGATTATAAGCATCTTGACATTAGGAATGATCTATTTGAATATGCTGAATAAATATTGATTAATTAAAGTTTTAAAAACTGAATTGATTACTAGAAAAATAATTTGTAAAAAACTATATTCATTAGAAAATAATTCATTAGTAAAGGAGTAACTTCTATGTTTTAAATTAGAAATGTAAATTATTGAACAATGAGACAAATTACATCATGAACCATTGTTCTAGCTAATTGGCATTTTCTAGCAAATCATATGTTAGTCTATCACATTTACAGTGAAATTACATGTTATCACAGATGGACAGTAGATTTGTTTATATTTTTGTATTAACTTGGAAATTATTTTAATAGTTGTACTTTTTATACAATTGAAAACTAAAAATAACAATGAAGCCATAAAGGTTAAAAAAGTGAGGAGGGGGCATTCATGGTGCATCTTGATTAAATAGTCCCCAGATGGCAGTCTAGCACTGCCTCAGTCAAAAAACCAGCTACAATCAGGGGCATCTTCCATGTTTATAGTTTCTGGTAAAGTGACCACTTAATATTTATCTTTCCCCTTTTGAAAACTTAGTTAATGCAAACTTTTTAAATTCAGTTTGCCCTTAAAGGCTTTTACAAAATATATAATAAATAGCCCTATAGCATTTAATTACTTTGGAAAATATACATATAGATTCATTTTTACTCAGATTTATATATTTTGAAAAGGAATGCACAGCCCAGGCGTGATGGCTCACGCTGTAATCCCAGTACTTTGTGAGGCCAAGGCAGGAGGATCACGAGGTCAGGAGTTCAAGACCAGACCAGCCAACATGGTGAAACCCCACCTTTACTAAAAATACAAAAATTAGCTAGGTGTCATGCAGGTGCCTGCAATCCCAGCTACTTGGGAGGCTGAGGCAGTAGAATTGCTTGAACTGGGAGAGGGAGGTTGCAGTGAGCTGAGATTGTGCCACGGCACTCCAGCCTGGGTGACAGAGCAAGACTTCATCTCGGAGGAAGCGCACATAACAAAACTTAATATTTTGTTGGAAAAAAAAGTGCACATAACAAAACTTAATATTTTGTTGGAAAAGATTACATTTCTATCAAGATGACCAATCAACATTTAATAGTTGCTCTTTTCACTCTCAAAATAATACTTCCTTTCTTTGGACTCTTATTCAAATAAAATTAACTGTGTCTCTAAAATACTTCTTTCACTTGAAATTTCAGCCTTAATTTTTGCTAACAATGTATGAGATATAAATCTTTCTCTAATTTAACAATTCAGAAATTAAAATTATAAGCCTTCACAAATGCTTTCTCTATTATTCACTTAAATTACATTTAAATATTTATTTATTGTTCTATGTTCTTTATATATCTATTGTGATAGTCAGCTCAAGTTGCCATAACAAACACCATAGACTGAGTGGCTTAAACCACAAATTTCTTTTTTCACAATTCTGGAGGCTGGAAAAAATAAGCTTAAGGTGCCTGATGATTCTGCTCCTGGTGAGGTCTATTTCCTGGCTTGCAATCCACCTCTTGTTTCCTGTGACCTCACAAGGCAAAGAGAAAGAGATACCTCTTTCTTCCTCTTCTATAAATAAGGCTACCAGTCATATGGAGTTAGGGTCCCACATGACCTCATTTAACCTTAACTACCTTCTAAAAGACTCGTCTCCAAGTGCAGTTACATTGGAGGTTAGGGCTTCAACATATAAGTTTTGGAGAGACACAGTTCAGTCTATAGCATCTGTTAAAAACTAATTAAATGGCTTTAATATTATAGTAGAGCCAATTTCCTTTCTGGTAATATTTGCATAAATGAGAAACTAGTAATTCATTTGCTATTGCTTAGGTGGTAATTTCTCTGTCAATTCCCACTATAAAAATTGAGAAATCATGATTCTTAGTATAATGAAAATTTAAAATGAAAATAAAATAGAATAAGCAATGTATAGTATATTAAAAAAAGAACAGGAAGTGGAAAACACACAAATGAAAACTATTAAAAATATAAAGAAAAGAAGAAATCAATAGACATGATCAATGGGTTCTTTGAATAATATTTTTTCAAAACTAACAGAGAATGGTTATAGCAATTGAATGGAAAAGGATCAGAGAAATAAAAAAATAATAATAAAGGTGAAGAACTGTTTAGAAAACAAGGCTGTAGCCAGGCACAGTAGCTTACATCTGTAATCCCAACACTGTTGGAGGCCATGATGGGAAAATTGTTTGAGGCCAAGAGTTCAAGACTAGACTAGGCAACATGGTGAAAACTCTTCTTTCCAAAACAAACAAACAAACAAAATTAGCTTTGTTGGCTGGGTGTAGTGGCCTGTGCCGGTAGCCCTACTTGCCTGGAAGGCTAGGACAGGAAGTGGGGAGGATTCTTTGAACCCAAGAATTTGAGGCTGTCATGAACTGTGATTGTGCCATTGCACTTCAGTCTGGACCACAGAAAGAGACCCTGTTTCAAAACAAACAAACAAGCAAGCAAACAAAAATTGCTATGGATGGGTATTCACTGTTAGTATCAGGTAAGGTTAGAATAAAAATTAAAGAAAATCAAGTGTGAATTCAGAAAATGATCAACAAGTACATTATAAATATTAGAATGTAGTAAATTAAATAATTGCATCTATTGTATCAAGTAACTTTATTACTATTTTCATACTGTGTTACAAACAATAAAATATAGAAAATGAGCCATGGTTATTATTTTTAAAGTGCTCTTTGTTATTATGAAGCTTTCAATCTTTCATTAAGGGATTTAATGAAACCCAAGCAAAAATAATATATAAAGAGGGATCAAAACTGATTAAAATTAATAATGTATAGCTCCTACCAGAGGTGATAAAATAATCACTTAAATCTAAGCATATAATGGAAAGCCATAAAATGTAAGCCAATACTTTTTAAAAACTCAAAAAGCAAACAAACCCTTGTTAGATTTTAAGCTAGAGAATTTTTAAGAATATAGACCATAAAATAAAGTTTCATGAAAAAAATAAAATTGATGTATTTTAATTATGAAATAAACTCTAGCAATTCACTATAATTGCATTTTGTACTATTTGATATGTTTGCATGGCATAAACATGTATTTGTATTTTTACTGTATTAAAGATTAGCTGGGGATAGCATTGAATCTATAAATTACTTTGGGCAGTATGGCCATTTTCACAATATTGATTTTTCCTAACCATGATCATGGAATGTTTCTCCACCTGTTTGTGTCCTCTCTTATTTCCTTGAGCAGTAGTTTGCAGGTCTCCTTGAGGGGTCCTTTACATCCTTTGTTAGTTGTATTCCTACGTATTTTATTTTTTTGTAGCAATTGTGAATGGAAGCTTGCTCTTTATTTGGCTCTCTGTTTGTCTGTCATTGGTGTATAGCAAAGCTTGTGATTTCTGCACATTGATTTTGTATCCCAAGAATTTGCTGAAGTTGCTTATCAGCTTAAGGAGATTTTGGGCTGAGATGATGGGATCTTCTAAATATACAATCATGTTGTCTGCAAATAGAGGCAATTTGACTTCCTCATTTCCTAATTGAATACTCTTTATTTCTTTTTCTTGCCTGATATCTCTGGCTAGAACTTTCAATACTGTATATAATAGGAGTGGTGAGAGAGGGCGTCCTTGTCTAGTGCCAGATTTCAAAAGGAATGTTTCCAGTTTTTGCCCATTCAGTATGATATGGCTGTGGGTTTGTCATAAATAGCTTTTATTATTTTGTCAAAACAGCATGGTACTGGTACCAAAACAGATTCATAGACCAATGGAACAGAACAGAGGCCTCAGAAGCAGTACCACACATCTACAACCATCTGATCTTCGACAAATCTGACAAAAAGAAGCAATGGGGAAAAGATTCCCTGTTAAATAAATGGTGTCGGGAAAATTGGCTAGCAATGTGCAGAAAGCAGAAACTGGACCCCTTCCTGACATCTTACACTAAAATTACCTCCAGATGAATTAAAGATTCAAACATAAGACCTAATACCACAAAAACCCTAGAAGAAAACCTAGGCAAAACCATTCATGACATAGGGATAGGTAAGGACTTCATGACCAAAACACCAAAAGCATTGGCAACAAAAGCCAAAATAGACAAATGGGATCTAATTAAACCTCAGAGCTCTGCACAGCAAAAGAAACAACCATTAGGGCAAACCAGCAACCAACAGAATGGGAAAACATTTTTGCAATCTATCCATCTGACAAAGGGCTAATATCCAGAATCTACAAAGAACTTAAACAAATTTTAAAGAAAAAAAACAAACCCATCCAAAAGTGGGCAAAGGATATGAACAGATGCTTTTCAAAAGATGACATATATGAAGCCAAAAAACATATGAAAAAATGCTTATCATCACTGGTCATTAAAGAAATGCAAATTAAAGCCACTTTGAGCTACCATCTCACGCCAGTTAGAATGATGATCATTAAAAAATCTGGAGACAACAGATGCTGGAGAGGATACGAGAAATAAGAACACTTTTACACTGTTGGTGGGAGTGTAAATTAGTTCAACCATTGTGGAAGACAGTGTGGTGATTCCTCAAGGACCTAGAAATAGAAATTCCATTTGACCCAGCAATCCCATTACTGGTTATATAGCCAAAGGACTATAAGTTGTTTTATTATAAAGACACATGCACACATATGTTCATCACGGCACTGTTTACAGTAGCAAAGATCTGGAACCAACCCAAATGCCCATCGATGATAGACTGGACAGGGAAAATGTGGCACATATACACCATGGAATACTATGCAGCCATAAAAACCGATGAGTTCGTGTCCTTTGTAGGGACATGGATGAATCTGGAAACCATCATTCTCAGCAAACTGACACAAGATCAGAAAATTAAACACAGCATATTCTCACTCATAGGTGGGTGTTGAACAACGAAAACCCATGGACACAAGGAGGGGAGCCTCACACACTGGGGTCTGTTGCTGGGGCGCTAGGGGAGGGACAGCGGTGGGTGGGGAGGGTGGGGAGGGATAACGTGAGGAGAAATGCCAGGCATAGGTGATGGGAACATGGAGGCAGCAAACCACCTTGCCATGTATGTACCTATGCAATAATCCTGCATGATCTGCACATGAACCCCAGAATGTAAAGTACAATAAAAAAAAATTAGCTGGAGCCTGAAATGATTGAATATTGAAACATTCACTAATTTTTATTTTACTATCTCATCCATCAATATTGGGGAAATTTAATTATTTATTAAACTTCTGTTTTCATTTATAATAATAAGTAAACAAAGTTACTACTATCATTTAAGTAGATTTTTAGGATTTTTCAATAGTCTTTTTTTTTTTCCTGAAAGCCAGATGAGATATTTTCAAATTTGATATTATTATAATTTGAACTAGGAAATGGGTAGAAAGTGATCTTCCACTATCTAGGGCAAAAACCTCCAATTATTAGTGGGATAACTCATGTAAAATATTGTCAGATTTTTTTCTTCTTTATCAATTAAGAAAGGATGATATTTATAGGACCCCAACAACAATAAAGTACTATCATGTAAAGAATGAAAGCAATTGTGCAGAGAATTTCTATTATCCTGTGTATTGGCCAAATTTCAAGCAAGACACAGGTACATGCAACAAGGAAAAATTAGAGGAAGATTTAATTAAAGAGCTATGGTACCAAGACGTAGACACAGCACAGAGAAACATATCATTGTGTTTGTTATGGTGGAATTGCAACAACCTGAGTGTGGAAGGAATGAGAGTGGGGGTGGTTCCTGAAAACTAAGACAGAATTAAATACGAAGGAACACCCTGAGAGAATCAGTGACCGTCAGTCAAGGCACTCTGTTATACTATGGCTGCTTCTCAGGAAGGGAGCCAGAGAAACTCATACCCATACCTTACTTTTCTCCTGCTGTTCAATCTCCTGCAAGCCCCATAGTTAGCTGAGGTCTGTCTTAAACCAGAGCCCTTGAGGCAGTCCATGTAGGTCAGTCTCTTGAGATAGGGAGTCATGGGGAGAAGAGCAGATCACACATGTGGAAGCAAATAGTAGATATATGGCAGAATGTGTCTTTCCATCTTTGGAAAATATTTATGAAATAAGATAGGGTTTTTGTTAAGTTAACTTTATATTTGGCTTAGTATGTAAACTAGTTCAGTTGTAGTTCACAGAGGCTTAAGATGAAACACTTGCAAATTTGTATGTGAAAATGATGTTATTATCAAATTCTAGAGCTTTGAAGTCCAGGAAAGTTCTGTACTAGGTTAAACTTGTATTTATTGAGAGGTTTCATTTTCTTTTTCTCCTTCAAGGACATGTTTAATTTTCCATGGGTCTACAGAGTATAATGAATAAATTGAAGCCTCCTTGTCTTAGCATTTAATGATATCCTCAATTTAAAATTAAACTATCATTTTCTACTACAGCATCTTATAGATAAAGCATTAAAACATTTTGATATTCTCTCTGAGTATTTACTTTAGCCCTTTTATGCCTGGAAACTGGATAAAAATAAGATGTCAGCCATGTTATTACACTATAGAGTTACTGTAAAAAGGCCCAAATGTGGGAGTCTGCATCTGCCTAGGAAAAATAAAAATTCTAGGTAGTATGTATCTTTAGGCTTCTCTGAGTCTGGTGATTTTTGTCACTGGTATGTCCTCTTCAGGGACATGGAAACTGTCTATGAAGTTTTCACAAGAGACATTCACTCCTGAGGACCATAAGACTTCACACTATTCCTGTGACTCCCTGAAAAATTTTATTTTGTTGCTTCGGAGACCATCACGTGAAGGGGTGATAAGGTTACGCTCTGTGTCTCCACTCAAACCTCATCTTGAATTGCAATCCCCATGTGTTGAGGGAGGTGGGAGGTGGGAGGTGTTTGAATCATGATGGTGGTTTTCCCATTCTGTTCTCATGATACTTAGTGAGTTCCCACAAGACCTAATGGTTTTATAAAGCAGTTTTCCCTGCTCTGTTTTACACTCTTCTCTCTCTCCTATGGCCATGTGAAAAGATCCAAGTTTGCTTTACCTTCACCTTCTGCTGTGATTGTAAGTTTCCTGAGGCCTCCTCAGACATGTGGAACTGTGAGTCAGTTAAACCTGTCTCAGGGAAGTTCTTTATAGCAGTGTGAGAATAGACTAATATAAGGGGCAAAGAGAATCATTCCTGGATAGCTCTGTAGACTGCTGCAAGAACTATTCCAGTTGAAGAGAAATGTGTGATTCTGCCCTGCTGGTGAGCTTTGTTTTCTCTCCTATATTCATGCAACGAATCTGATGTCTAGGTTGACCTTAGCAAAGATATTTAACAATTTATCACTGTCCAAGGAGAGTTATAAATGGGAGGGAGAAGTTCAAATGCAACTTTTTTCCCACTATCTAGGTTAGAGTAAGTGTACTTTTAAAATTGATTAGGAATTACATTCATGGTGATCAGAAAAATGGGCTTAACTATATTAGAGGTTGATTTTTCTTCAAAGTTAAAAATACGGAGTTAGAAATCTAGTATTATAGCTCTTCTAAGAAATTATCAATGAGATATAGTTTTCTGCTATATCTTCCTGCTCTGCTATATTCACTGTATAGACTATCTTTTTAAGTTGCCTATTGATTGTATGGATATTCCAAAATTGCATGTACTTTATGCAGGTGAAAGAGAAAGGCAGTGGAAGAGACATAAAGTTGATGAACCTGCAACTTTCTCCCTTGCTTTTGAGAAAGGGTTCAGAAACTATGTTCAACAAATACTACTGAATTGAACAAGACAAAACATTGAAACTAGAAATAAAGTTTTTAATTGGAAAATGGTTTCTACTAAAAAATTTAGAATGTCCTCATTAAAAAAGATGAGAGATATCACCTTCTCTAGATTGCATCTTTTCTTTACTAGTTAAACTTCTATGAATTTTTTGAGGCTAATTAAAAAGAAAAGATACAATATCACAATAATTGACTGACTTTCACCTCAATTTCTCTTCTAAAACTTCCATATGTTTTTCTGTTTGTTTTTGTCTTTGTTTTTGAGACAGAGTTTCACTCTGTCACCCAGGCTGGAGTGCAGTAGTGTGATCTTGGCTCACTGCAACCTCCACCTCCTGGGTTCAAGTGATTCTTCTGCCTTAGCCTCCTGAGTAGCTGGAACTACAGGTGCGTGCCATCATACCCAGCTAATTTTTGTATCTTTTTTAGTAAAGACATGGTTTCACCATATTGGCCAGGCTAGTCTTGAACTCCTGACCTTGTGATCCACCCACCACGACCTCCCAAAGTGCTAGGATTATGGGTGTGAGCCACCCCGCCTGACCCCATGCATTTTTAGTAGTAGTATAGCAACAGCACTTCATTAGCATGCCCTTTTGCTCTTGAAATTTTACAAAATATACCAATAAGAGGTTTTTTGTTTTTGACATTCTATATGCTGAACAAAGTATATCACCAAAAAAGTATCAAAACTAACAAACCTAAAACTCTATGGCTGTACATAGTGCAGTGATTCAAAGAGGGAAGTAAAGTGAGAGTAGAAGGTATCAGAGGTTGCCCAGTGAGCAGCTCAGACTTGACCTGAATAGTGAGGCCTCGGCAGGAATACATAGCACAAGAGGAGGCTGTTTCAACTATAAAGAATATTTGACATAAAAGGTCTGAGTGGATCTGAGGCTTATTTTTCAAATTTCCATATGTTTTTCTGTGATGTTTCTTACTCAATGAAGCTGTTGAGGCTAGACAAATATCAATCCTAGATGACTTAACTGTTACATTGATGGCAAAATTATTCATTTCATACCTTCATAATTGCTCATTTTGAGGTTATCATTACAGATGATTAAATATATTATATTTCAAAATGTTTCCAGCCAAATCCAATATGGATTTTAGCAATTTTATATCTGATTTTGCCTAAGTTTTGCTGCAAGTTGATGTGATTTCTATGGCAAAACAATGTATTTAGAATAAATATTAAACATTTCCTGTGGCATGTATATACCATAGAATACTATGTAGCCATAAAAAACAATGAGCTCATGTCCTTTGTAAGGACATGGATGAAACTGGAAACCATCATTCTCAGGAAACTGACACAAGAACAGAAAATCAAACACTGCCTGTTCTCACTCATAGGTGAGTGTGGAACAATCGTGGACACAGGAGGGGAGCCTCATGCAATGGGGTCTGTTGGCAGTGACCTAGGGGAGGGACAGCAGGGGTGGGGATGTTGGGGAGGGATAACACTGGGAGAAATGCCTGATGTAGGTAATGGGGGACGGAGACAGCAAACCACCATGGCATGTGTGTACCTACGCAACAATCCTGCAAGATCTACACATGTACCCAAGAATGTAAAGTGCAACAAAATAAATAAATAACAAAATGAACAGAAAAAAATATTAAATATTTTCTAATTTACAGTTTACTAAAGTTCAGAGAACAAATTTGAGATTTAAAAATGTTTCCTCATATTACTTTGCAATGGGCTGAATTCTTGTGACTCCCGAAAATTTATTTGTTGAAATCCTAACCCCCAATGTAGGGTATTAGGAGGTGGGATTTTTGGGACATAATTAGGTCATGAAAGTGGAGCCCTCATGAATGGGGTTAGTTTCCCTATAAAAGAGTTCTCAAGTCTCTTTCTAGCTCTCATTCTCTCATGTGAAGATACGAAGAGAAGATGGAACTCTGTAACCTGCAAGGGGGCCCTTAATAGAGCACAATCATGCTGAATTCTGATCCCTGACTTTCAGCATGTATAACTTAAAAATAAATTTTGTTATTTACAAGCCATCCAGTTGGTGGCATTTTGTTAAAGCAGCCCTGAGACCTACATACTTTTAAGAGTTATTTAATTAAATACATTCTCTTACAGAAATAATATTCTAGTTCTGAATATATTTGATCTTAACATGTATCAACCAATATTTATTTAACATTTCACATATATCAAGTTTTATGTTAGTTATGGGCAAAAACTGAAAACAAATTTGAGTCCTCTGCTCCAGGCACTCTTGGCACAACATGGTTCGTGTTATAATTGAGCTCTGTACACAGTGTACTTAAAACCCAAGGAAAATATCCTTTAATTCTGCCTTGGAAATTCTGTAAAGCCTTGGTAAGTTGGTTATATTTGAAATTTTTTTCTGAGGGACATACATATCAATTGGAATAAACAAGAAAGCATATTCTAGGTAAGAGAAACATATTTGTAAAAGAAAGAAAACTTAAAATGATAACCAGAAGAAAGCTTCATGTGCTTTTATGTTTTTAAGCATAGTGACTCATATATAACTTGTAAAATTAAAACATTCCAGAATAATAAAACAAAGTGATTGTTTATTGAGTTGGACATTAACTAGACCTGGACCAATGGCAATTAGGAAACATCACTCTCCTATTTTCTATTTCTAATGAGCACCATGGTTATCTGACATGGCACCCCTTTCCTTTCTCTTCTTTTGCCTAATTGCCATTTCTCTTATTATTTTCTAATCCAACTTCTGGAGCAAGAAGACTCACTTAGCTAATTATCAAATTCCTGTAGATTCTAGATTCCTACTCAGTGACTAGCCTACTTCACTACAACCCTCTTCCCCACAACTTACAGCCCTGTGTAGAAATCAGTTTCAGAAGAAAATCATCACAAGTGAAAGAAATTGTAATTGACTAGGGTAGTAGAGGAGTTTACCTATTTATTTGCACATGTGACCAGATAGTATTTGGATAATGCATATGAGCTTTAGAGCTTCAGATAGCTTTTTCCATTCTGAGATGAACTATAGGTGTTTAATGGATTATTTTTATATACTGATGAAATGATTTGTATTGTCAGGAAAGTAATAAGAATGGAAAAGAATATACATTAATATGGGCTTTCTCCTACATTTTACATGCCAATTTACTATCCCATATATTCAGACTATTATCAACTGACCACACTAGTGTTATTTAAACATGTTAATTTGTGTATATTTAAGCCATGTTGAGGACAACAGCTGAGATGAAGAGAATTCTCAGAATATTCCAAATGCATATCAATTAGAAAAGGTTAGATTTACATCCTTCTAGCTGTGTTGGAGAACACTTAATTTTTTATGTAGACTGTATATAAAAATATGTAAATAATTATTGTCTTATTTCAATAAAAATGTATTCGCTTATTATAATGCTGACTGTTATTAATCACTGTCATATCATTTTTTTAAGGTGAGCATTTGTTCTGTTTGCTTATTTATCTGGAGATATTAGTTTTTAATCAGTTACCCCTGTAAGCCATTTTGAATGTAAACAAGATATTGTAGACAGTTCACCACTAATACCATGCTGAATCCTGAAGGAGTCATTATAGAAATGAAACCTAATTCCTCTATTAAAATATTGCCAATCAATCTTATTTTCATACAAATGCACATAAATTAGATAAATCTTTCAGGGAAACATACATTATTAATTTGCTCTTGGTTAGTATTTTTCTCAGACTTCCACAGTTTTCTAGACATGGTTTTTAGAAGATGCTGTATTGCTTCAGCCCCTTGTATTGTCTCTACTATTAATTTACTTATACATGATACAAGTATACTGGTGAACTTGACTTCTTATTAGTACCAAAAGCAATCACATTTTAATGAATCAGCAAGAAACTTTGTTGTGCTAATTCTTCCCTGTTGACCAATTCAATGAAAGAAAATATGTGAATGCTTCGAAGCATATGTTCCATGAGATTACTCGAAGTTCAGTTTTAAAGTATGTTAAGAGCACACCAAAAGGGGCATAAACGGCTTAATCTAGAAGTATTCACATGACTAATATATAATTAGGTAATACAGTATAGTTTAGATGATTACTTTAATATCAATTTATTTGCAAGTGTATCCTATAATAAAGGAAGAGTCTAACATGGTTAGGGGAAGAGAACAGTATTTATATGTATTACTTTCTTAGTTCTACATTCAACTTTACTTTGTAATCAGTGGGAAAAGTATGTACCCATTTTGAGCCTTAGATTTCTTCCATAAAATTATGTGGCATAATTTATTTCCTAGCTGATTATGAGACTGTTCTTTAAGCAAGTAATGAGAAATCCAACCTCTAGTAGGTGATATTTTAAGATTAAGATATTTTCCATTTGTCACTTGGGATAAAAAGTACACAATCAGAAAAAAATAGTAAATTGTATTGCATCTAATTTCACAAGTCAAAAAATTGCCATTAATAGCTTTAATCTTTATTTCAATACAAAATTGAAGTTAGGCAAATTAAGCCACTAAAAAGGCTTAATATTACAAATAGAGTATTTGTAAGAAAAGTAAAAGTTTGCTACTGAGGGACTGTGTTAAGGAAAAAAAACTTATCTTCCCAGGTTCAGGAGGGGCATGGTTTCAAAGGCAGGGATTTCCCAGTGGCAGGCCTCTATCCACCCTCCCCATCCGGGAACATACAGTTTTTTGTCTGGGTTTCCTGTGCACGGGGTAGGTGGAAAAATTCAGGTGGGCTTCTTTGTCCAAAAAGCCCACCAAAAGCTCTGGGAGGAGGGGCTCGGTTGCAGACCAAGCAGCCAATCTGGTATCAGAGTCAAAGATCAATCACTCCAGAGGAAGTTTGAAAGAAGTCCTCTCATTGGACGAGAACATAAATGAGGAGGAATAACTCCAGGGTTAAAACTCCACTGCTCCTTACCTATATGGATATCCCCTCCGGATTTCCCTCCCCCAACAGCATGGGAGCGCTTTCTCTCTCTCTCTCCTCTCTCTCCCTCTGCCTAATAAATCACTTTTTTGCAAAACTCTTTGGGTCCATGATACTTATTAAAACAGTAAGCTCACTGCACCTCCGGGGCCCCTTTTCCCATTCTTCAGGGTAAGAGAGGCCAAGGACCTTGGATTGGGGAACTGGGAGCATCTCTGGGACACCCCCGCTCGCTCCCCTGGTTACACTATTAGATGGCTTCTTCCCCATAAAGGTAAATTTTCCTAGCAGAAGCTTTTTACAACAACTACATTTTTTTTTTTTTTACTAATCTGATTTAAAATAGAGTGTGCAAAAATATGCTTCAAATGTGAATAAATTTGACACTATGTTAAAGTCCAGAGAAAAATATCTATGCAAAGAACATAGAAAAGGTAAGCCTGACAATAAAATTGAGACACCAGAATGAAACATGCTGTTAAACAGCATCCTCTAGAAAGCTGCATGAACCCTGAACCCAGAAATTCTGCCTGATAGTACTTAAGAAACAATGAGAGGAAGAAGTTCCTATGCTGAAATGCGTTCCTCAGACTCAATAGTCTTTTGGATTTCCTTTACTCTTGTGGCTTCCACACAAACCACAGGGTGGTCTTCACCTAAAGTCT
>PVKP010028659.1:0-29874 GCA_004027715.1 Plecturocebus donacophilus | reverse complement strand
CTGCCCTTAGCATTTTCTCCTTCATTTCAACCCTGGTGAATCTGACGATTATGTGCCTTGGGGTTGCTCTTCTTGAGGAATATCTTTGTGGTGTTCTCTGTATTTCCTGGACTTGAATATTGGCCTGCCTTACTAGGTTGGGGAAGTTTTCCTGGATAATATCCTGAAGAGTATTTTCCAGCTTGGATTCATTCTCTTCTTCACATTCAGGTACACCTATCAAACGTAGATTAGGTCTTTTCACATAGTCCCATATTTCTTGGAGACTTTGTGCATCCCTTTTTACCCTTTTTTCTCTAATCTTGCCTTCTTGTTTTATTTCATTGAGTTTATCTTCGACCTCTGTTATCCTTTCTTCTGCTTGGTCAATTTGGCTGTTGAAACTTGTGCATGCTTCGCAAAGTTCTCGTGTTGTGTTTTTCAGCTCCATCAGTTCACTTATATTCCTCTCTAAGTTGTCCATTCTCGTTAGCATTTCATTAAATCTTCTTTCAAGGTTCTTAGTTTCTTTGCATTGGGTTAGAACATATTCTTTTAGCTCACAGAAGTTTCTTATTATCCACCTTCTGAAGCCTGATTCTGACAGATCATCACACTCATTCTCCGTCAGGTCTTGTTCCCTTGCTAAAGAGGAGGTGTGATACCCTGTAGGAGGAGAGGCATTCTGATTTCGAGTGTTCTCAGCCTTTTTGCACTGGTTTCTTCCCATTTTTGTGGATTTATCCACCTGTTGTCTTTGTAATTGCCGACTTTCAGATTGAGTCTCTGAGTGGACGTCTGGCTTGTTGGTGATGAAGTTTTTTCTGTTTCTTAGTCTTCCTTCAGTGGACGCCCCTTCCCCACAGAGCTAGGTCTTCCTGGGTTCGGCTGTGCTTGCTGTGAAACTCTCAGTCCTCAGCACTTTCAATTGCTGTTCTCCTTGTGGGAATGGGACCAGCCGAGCCCGACTTATGGTTCTTTATGTGTACACAACAAGCATGAATTAATTGTGATGTAGATGAACACAAAGTAGGATTCAATATAAGCAGGATTTAAAATTTTCAAAACTTAAAATTTAAATTTTAAAAGTCAGGAATTGTTAATTTAGATCTCAGAAATTAGAAAATCTTACTGCTAAAATGCTTTATTAAAAATTTCCCAGTAAAACAAATATAATTTATGCTATAAGTAAATATGAATTATAATTAATAATTAACATATAATATTTGAAATATGATCTTTATGTAACTTTTTTGAAAAGTCAAAGTAAACTTTTCTTGCTCTTGAAAGTCAATATCTTCAACTCATTTTTGTTTCTTCTGTTTTAAATATTCAAAACGGAGGTCCATGTTGTAC
The DNA here is from genome assembly GCA_004027715.1 of Plecturocebus donacophilus. Taxonomy (NCBI): domain Eukaryota; kingdom Metazoa; phylum Chordata; class Mammalia; order Primates; family Pitheciidae; genus Plecturocebus; species Plecturocebus donacophilus. The sequence goes on along the minus strand of PVKP010028659.1, from coordinate 28,539 downwards.
TAATGAAAACATTGGTTGGTTATGACATGACTATCTAGAAAATCAAATTTAATTTCAAGTTTGGTCAAATCATTGAATGAATAGATGTTTAATATTAGCTTTTTAAAGGCAGTGTTGTTTGCAGAGAGAGCTGCTCAAGCCCTTGGGTCTGAATTCTGTTCTGTCCTGAAGAAATTCTGAGAAATTGGACACATCATTTAATGTCTGAATTCAATTCCTCATCTTTATATTGAGAGTACTGATATCACTTCTTTTGTGTTCCTCGGTGGTGATTTGGAGTTAAGAAATGACATTATACCTGTTTGAGTATCTGGAAAGCTATGCTGGTACGGCTAGACATTTAAAAAATTAATATTAGATTTTTAAAATGATAAAATCATAAGGAGTTTATCTAAACCTATTTATTAGCAGGAATTGAATCATATGATACATTTTAGTGCCAATGGATTATTTTTATAGATTTCTGTACTTTTTTTTTTTTTTGAGATGGAGTCTTGTTCTGCTGTTCCGTCTGGAGGGCAGTGGCATGATCTTGGCTCACTGCAACCTCCACCTTCTAGGTTTAAGCGATTCTCCTTCTTTAGCCTCCCAAGTAGCTGGGATTACAAGTGTGTGCCACCACGCCTGGCTAATTTTTTGTATTTTTAGTGCAGACAGTGTTTTGCCATGTTGGCCAGGCTGGTTTTGAACTCTTGGCCTCAAGTGATCTACCCCTTGGCCTCCCAAAGTGTTGAGATTACAAGTGTGAGCCACTGCGCCAGGCCCTAGATTTCTATACTTTGAAAAGCAGAACAGTATTATTTCCTCTGCAGCAGTGATGCAAATAGGAAGAAAATGTTGAATTAGTTTCATATCCAGGTTATTTTCTTGGTTTTATTTTGTGTCTATTGATGAAGAAACGGATTTGGAAAATAGGAATAATTTATTTTATTTTAAGTTCTATACAAAAGTAAACATCATGTTTTAGGCAGTCATTTTAAAACTTCACTTCAAATCTGACTACAATTCAGCAGGTGTGTCATGATATATGGAGTGTCATTAGGGTATCCTTTCTTTTCTTTCTTTTTTTTTTTAACTTAAAACACAAGAGAGATGAGACATGGATTTAAATTTCATTGTTTGTTTAAAAAAACAGAATAGGCCAGGTATACATGCTTATGCCTGTAACCCCAGCATTTTGGGAAGCTCAGGCAGGAGTTTGAGACCAGCCTGGGAAGCACAGGGAGACCCTATCTATAAAAATAAAGAAATTAACTAAACCAAACAAAAAATGAAACTGGTCTAGCTGTTTCTTCAAACACCAGCATTCAGGGAAGTTAAAAGGTGAAATACTAAACACAATTATGTGTTTAAGTCAAGATGTCCATACATGAAAGGAAATGCAACATTAAGGGAGAGAAAATAAAACATTTCTTACCACATCCTCTTTGTTCCTGTTTTTAAATCCCAAGTCCTTTAAAGAAAACTTCTGCTACTTAGCAAGTCTTTAGGCGATGCTTGGAATGCTCATGCAGAGACTGGCCCAGCGACAGCCCTGGACTGCCAAGTTCTTGGACTTGAGACAGTCAGGGAAGAGGCTTTTGATTGGTGTGTGAAAGGAGGGGAGGCTGAATGTCCAAGCAGGACTGTGCTGAGCAGAAGGGAAGTAGGAAAAAGGCTGGGCACAGGGACAATAGTGAGTCTCCACTTTATGGCTTTTTTTACGTTTAGAGAGAATTCAATGATTTCGAACACTGAATAAAGCAGGTAACTGATGAGATGTCATTTCACTGATTTAACACTGAAGTATAGGAAACTATGAAAAAAAAAAGCTGTAAGGATTTGGGGCAACCATTTACTACAGGAACTACCTACAAAATTATGAGAAAACTGAAAGAGGAATGGGGTGGTTCTACTGGCAATACTAAATCTCCTTCTAGAGTGAACCTTTCAGTCATGTGCCCGTCACAGACCTTCTTCGGACTAGACAAAAACAAGGGCACGGTGAGATTGCGAAAGTTATTTTATTCTTTTATGATTTAGGATAAATCTTACTTCCCCTGGCAGGAGATGCCATCATCTTGTGTGCATGTGTCCTTTCAGTGACAAAGCCCTTAGTGTATAATCCAGAAACAACACACAGTTGAAGAATTGTTTTTCTTCTAATGGATGTATTTTTCCATGTAATTTATAATTATGAATGGCATTATGACTTAATGTGCAAAGCTAAGAAAACTGAAAGAAGAAAAGCTGAAATCTGTGTTGGAGTGTGGGAGAGAGGGAGTCTATTATTAAATCTAAGCTTGCTCTTTATAGCATGCCCAATAAGATAAGGTAACTGTGGAGGTTTGTCTCTCTCATGATTAGGTTTGGTTGGAAATCATCAGATTGGCAAGATCATCAAACTCTAAGAACAGCTGCTAAAAGCTGATTACATAGTCTTCAGTTTCATTCCATAGTATAGCAGAAGGCTGAGAAATAAGTTGTTTTGCATTGAAAAGGAATCTGCTTTTGGAGTTTTATAAGTAGGAACAGCCAGAACATAAGCCACTGAGTCACATTCTTAGGGGAAGTTCAGGGACAAAATAATTATAATGAAATTAGCTGCTGTTTAGACATCTCTGGAAGGCATTTTTTGAATACAGAAAAGCAGCAGCCCTGGTTTTCATTTTTCCTATTAACCAGAGAGGAATCTCATCAGTATCAGTTTAGAAGAAAACCATTTTACAGATGAAAGGAGATGCTTTCCTTTTGGGTCCAGGAAATGCAGATATGAAACATATGCTTCAAAAGGAATCAGAAAGTAGAGACTGAGATGTTCACCACCCACTCAGATGAAGGGCAGAACACAGGTGGTTAAGACTCCAGTTGTTACCTGTTCATTTTGTTTTCAAAGGAAAAAGGATTATTAAAGGAGATAACCTCATAACATATTATAAAGGAGTACAGTATTTCTGTGAAATGCCTGTTGAATAGAATGTGCTCTCTTTGAACACACCTCTGTGTTAAGGTTAAGAGATGAGAATTTCCATAAGAATTTTGAAACATATTGACCTCAAGATATGCTTATACTCTGAGTTTTTCTTAATGTTTTCTGGGGTAATAGGTGCCTTTGAGCTTCTGAGAAAATTTATTGTGCTGCTTCCCATAACTATGCCTGAACACAAGATTTTATGTATATTTGAGGGTCTTCAAGACTCCCTTAAGTTTACCCTTGGACCCCAGCTTGGGAGTACTTGTACTGTCATGCAGTAATGGCTCTAACAAGAAAATGTAAGCTCTAGATTTGGTCTGTCATGTACACTGCTCTATCCCCAGTGCCTAGGACAGTGCCCACTTCATAATCAACACTCAATAAATATTTGTTGAATGAATAAAGCAGTGACAAAATGAACATTTTATTTTTTGGTATGTGGCAAGTGTGGATTTTTTGGTTACTTATACTTTATCAGTGATTTACTAGCTGTGTAACCTTTATGGCTACATTTACTTCTACTGAAGGGGACAGAAATTCAAATAAACAAAATAGAAGCTGGTTGGTTTGCATTGTTGGGAAGTTCAAGAGAGGGATCTGGCTTCAGGTACAACTGGAACCAAGGGTTTCATTGATGACACCAGGATTTTGCCTCTCTTTCTTGACTTCTCTCCTTCTTGTAGGCTTTGTTCTCTGGTAGATTTTTTCTTAGCCATGGTGGGGAGAATGGTTCCTAGGCCTACATTTTTCCTCATGATGCTTGATCTTAGAAGGAAGTAGAACCTATGCGGCATTGTTCATGTCTGCTTCTGTAAAGGCATTTTGGCCCTGCTTGGGTTAAGTACTTTCCTCTGGATCAAGAACTGTGTCTGGGGGTGATGGGAAACAAAGGAGCCATCTTAGGTCTCAAACCTTTCCTTGGGTGGTGGAGGATTCCCACTGGTTCTTCATGCCATGTTAAGAGTTGTACATGGGAAAGAGAAGTCTCTAAAAGGGAAAGAAAAAGACTGAACTGTAACAGATATCCATGGTACCTTTTGTAAATAATTAGTTTGATTTGAGGTTGATATTATGGTCTTAAGATTTCAGCAGGTCCACTGAGTGTCCCTTACCAAGCAACTGGTTTTCTGGATGGTATCACCAAAGGCACTTACATTCTCAAAGTAAAGACTATCTTTCTTGCAGAATTTTTAATAATTATGAGAATAAATACCAACATTTGTACAAAAGAAAAAAAAAACTAGGAGAGCATTGTAGGAATTGTGCGAAACCTATTATAAATCATGGAGAGCTGCTGTCTTCAGACTATAGAGGCAGTGATTTGGATTCACCACGTGTGACATTGTGTTCCAGCTTTGACTTCTCACCTGCCCTCTGATGCCTCCAGCAGGACAATGGCATGGACTGAACATATTGTGCTTGGCGAGGTTCATAAGTAGAATTAGTACAGGTTGATTTTGGGTGGGGAAGGAAATACTTTGCAGTGTATGAGTATTGAAATACTTTTCTATGTATTTTATTACAGTAGAACATAGTATTAATGACCAAGATTTCAAATGACTACAATTTAAATTATTCTTTCTTTGATATATATTTCATTTAACATGGATTTTCTAATCGTGTTGTGTGTGTGTGTGTGTGTGTGTGTGTGTATACGTATATATGTGTGTGTGTATATATCTATCTACCTATCTATCTAAATATATCTATATCTTCTTTTGTGTTTTTTTTGAGATGGAATCTCATGCTGTCACCCAGACTAGAGTACAGTGGTGTGATTTCGGCTCACTGCAACCTCCACCTCCTGGGTTCAAGCGATTCTCATGCCTCTGCTTCCCAAGTAGCTGGGATTACAGGCATATGCCATCATGCCCGGCTACTTTTTATATTTTTAGTAGAGATGAGGTTTCACCATGTTGGCCAGACTGGTATAATAATGCATGTATTATATATTTCTCAAAGAGAAGAGAGATATTTTCTTTGTATAATTATTGTGAAAGTTTGAGAGTAACACCCTTAGGATGATTCAAATGCATTTAGATCTTTCAGATATGTTTTGATAAATTAAGATGGCTGCAATGGGCCAGGCATGGTGGCTCATACCTGTAACCCAAGCCTAAGGCAAGAGGATTGCTTGAGCAAATGTGCTTGAGACCAGAGTGGGAAACATCGCAAAATCCTGTCTCTACAAAAAGACAAAAATTACCCAGGCATGGTGGCAAGTGCCTGTAGTCCCAGCTACCACTCTGTGTTCCCAGATCCTTATCCTGAAATTCTTTTCATGTTTTGTAATGAAATGTGAACTTATCTGGAATTTTCCCAGATATGTATTCTTTTCTTTCCCCTTAAGACCTAGTGAAGGGATTCAACTAGAAGGTAGTGTGGTACTTGACACACAGTGGGTGGTCAGTTATATTTGTTTAATGAGAGGATGAGCGAATGTGAATTAATGTGTAAAAAACAGCGTACTGCAAGAATAGAGGGTACCACAGTTTCTTGTTTTTTTTTCAAGGCTTTTTCTATGTCTTATTTTTTTCCTATTAAAAATCATGTTTGAATAACATTTTCCACCAAGAAGCTGAGTACATTAATATTTACTGAACTCAGTAAGTGAATATTCAGTGTTTATTCTGTGCCAAGCAGGGTCTAGTTTTTGGACTCTGAAGTACTTAACTGCACCATATTTACAGTCATTACTATATTGCCATATACAATTCCACTCCAAAATCAACATAACAGCTCTTAAAGAAAGAGCAACTGTTTGTATTTCCCCTGAAATTTTCTGCTGTGCTCCCTAGTTGGGAGATTTTGAGAAACACATTTATGGACACCCACTTTTCTTACCTGGATTGCTATGCTAGTTTCCAAAGTGGTCTTCCGATTTCCGTCTGTCTCTTCCCCACCAGTTTATTCTCAACTCAGAAGCCAGAGGTGTCTTTTTAAAAATAAGCCAGATCACATAGACCTACTTGTGCTCCCAATGCTCCTGTCTCACTCAGAATGAAGACCAGAGTGTTTCCTATGACTTGGAAGGCCCTGCAGGTTTGGCCTTCCATTCTTGATGGTTCCAATGTCCTTGTCAATCACTTACCTCCTTTCTGGCTCCTGCCAGCCATATTGGCTTCCTTGCAGGTCTTGAAGCATGCTGAACACAGTCCCATAGAGTCTTTGCCCTAGCCATCCCTTCTGTCTGGAATGCAGTTCTCCTACATGCCTCCCTTGCCTTCTTTAAGTCTTTTTACTGTGTTTTATGTTCCTTTTTTTTCTATAGTGTTTATCCCTTAGCATTCTATATAGGATACTATATAATTTATGGATTTACTATGCTAATTGCTTGTGATTTGTCTCCTCCCTACTCCCTCCTACAAGGGTGTTAGTTTTGCTTGCTGTTAGATGAATGCTTGGTACATAGTAGCTGGTCTGTAAATATTTGTGGAATGAATGCATTTCTTTGTGAAAATATTTAAATTCATTTTTTTCTGAAGTGACTGTCTTACTGGTGAACTTCTTTCAACAATGAAGCAGTAATAAGTAATGATAGTGAAAATGGTGATAGCTAATCATTATTGAGTATGTACTTGGTGTCAGGTGTTGAATAAATAACATTAATAATGATGATAATGATGGCTAACCTTTACTGCATATAACTTTGTACTGAACATTTTGCTTTATTAAATAAATTAATTTTCAAATAAACCCTATGACGTTAGTGCTGTTACTATGTCAACTTTGTAATTAAGCCAGAGAAATGACTTTCCCAACATCACAGATTTAGTATGGAATAGATAAAATTATGATATTAGACTCATAAATATAAAAATGTATCATTAAATTTATATTTTCCCATTTTAGTCCCACTAGGATAGAAACCAGTAAGTCTCTTCAAAAATTTTTATTTGTGGTAATGATCACTGTCTAAAGGATTAGGGATTAGAATTAGGGGTCTCTGGCCTGGTGCAGTGGCTCACGCCTGGAATCCCAGTACTTTGGGAGACTGAGGTGGGTGGATCTCTTGAGCCTAGGAGTTCAAGACCAGCCTAGGCAACATGACAAAATCCTGTATCTACTAAAAATACAAAAATCAGCCAGATGTGATAGTACATGCCTGTAGTCTCAACTATTAGGGAGGCTGAAGTGGGATGATTGCTTGAGCAGGGAGGTCAAGGTTGTAGTGAGCTGAGAGTGCACCACTGTGCTCCAGCCAGAGGGACAGAGTAAGACCTTGTCTTAAAAAAAAATTAGGAGTCTGTTATATTGAGAGACAAATTCACTATTATTAATTATAAATTCTACTTTAACAGTACTACTATTTCTGCCTTCAGGGGTTGGAAAAATATCCAGTCTAGAAGTGAGGGAAATGATTTAATTTAATGCATACAGATGTAGCTCTTTTCAGCCATCAGACTTTTCTGCTTGTTTTTATTTCTTTTTGATTTTACCTTTGGTTGGCTCAGCTTTCAGAGGTCATGTGGGTTGCTTCATTATTTTCGAAGAGAGGTCTCTGAACTTTAATTAAAATGCTCCAGAAGAAGGTATATCTGTCATCCTAGCCACAAGTAGTCCCTTACCAATAACATAAATAAATCTGAGATTATTTTTCTTTGTGCACAGAAGTGTCTTAAAAGAGGGGTTGTGTGCCCATTGATTCCATCCATACCAATTAAAGGTGTGAATTTGGAAAGACAACTGTGTCCTCCTTTTAAAACCCGGATTTATTTACGTTTAGCCAATGTTAAATATTGGAAGCTCTGTCTGAAGAAATTACTTGGGAATGGGAAGTTGTTTTGTTTTTTAACTTTTCCTTTTTCTGGTAGTTCTCATAAAGATTCTAGTTACTGGTTGACTCAGAAACAACAGTCATCTGCTTGTAACTTTAACAAGGTAACTTAAAATTATTCCTTTATTTTTTATTGATATATAATAGTTGTACATATTTTGGGAGTACATGTGATATTTTGATACCTGTATATAATGTGTAGTGATCAGATTTATACCCTCCAAGTTTCTGGCAATATGAGTCTAGTTTCTCATGCTGTAATGATTGTGGGAATTGGTCTGCAGTTGCCAGAGGTTTTTCTGGCCAGGGAAGTTCTCTTGCCAACTATTTCCTCCTAGGAATGTTTCTCTTTTATGTCTGATCAGTCAGGAAGTTGGTTCTCATGTTCATCTCTTTTTGAAGGAGGAGTCATAGTTAAAGGAACAGGGAAGAGTCAGGTCCTTAGGCTACAGAACTAATCACTGACTGCATTGTCGTCTGAAGATTTCAAAGGAAAAAAATGTTTCTGGCTAACTGATGTTCTGTTCTGCCTAGGAGCTCTTACTAACTGGATTATTTTTGGAGGTCTTTTTTAGCCATCCACTTCTAGAATATATAATTAAATGTTACTTTATGGTTTGCTGAGGGTATGAGCCAAGGACAAACAGCTATACCATTATTACATACTTGCTTCATCTTTTCTTCCTGTAATCTTTCTTTCTGCTATTTCATCATTTACCTCATTTTGTCTTCTGCAGTTTGTTTACTTTACCTTTAAAATATCGATGGATTCATTCAACATTTGTTTTTTTTTTTTTTTTTTTTTTTTTGGCACTTACTATATGCCAGTCACTGTGCTGGGTATTGAGGAGATAAAGATTAAAAATATACTGTGTTATCCCCAAGGAGCTTATTGTTTGTTGGAGACATGTAGTTAGAGGTATCATACAATAAGATGACATCTTGAAGTAAAATACCAGACAATAACAGCATGTCAAATATGGTGTGATCATAGGAGGCCCTAAGCCTCTGGAGGATGGGTGAGTGTAGGATTTTTAGTTAAATGTTAAGTTCAGTGTTAGCTGAGAAAATAATAGTTTTTAAAATTTAGGCTATATTTTAGAAATAGAATGGGGATATGAAAAGCGTATAATCTGAAAACAGTTGAGGAAACTAGTATGTTAATTTTCCATATATTTTCAAAAAGAATATGTTTTCTATTTTATGTGTGTCCATTAGATCAGGCTTGCTGATTATCGGTTTCAGAGCTTACATTCTTACAAATTCTGTCAGTTTGCCCTATCAGTAATTAAGAAATCTTAATTCTTAATTACTGAAATCTCGCATTAAGATAGTGTATTGTTAATTTCTCCCTGTAGTTTTGTAAATTTGTTTATTTTGAGGCTGTTACATACGCATTTAGAATTTGTATATCTTCTTAGAGCAGTGAAACACTTCTCATGGTGTGATGGCTTTCTTTATTCTGAATAAATTTAAAGAGGCAGGGTCTCACTGTGTTGCCCAGGCTGGTCTTGAACTCCTGAGCTGAAATACTCCTCCTGCCTTGGCCTCACAAAGTGCTAGCTTTACAGGCATAAGCCACTATGCCTGGCCTATTTATCTGATGTTATCACTACTACTATCTTTTTCATTCTTAAAAATTATTTTTATTTTTTTTAAAGATAGAGTCTTGCTCTGTTGCCCAGGCTGGAGTGCAATGGCATGATCATAGCTCATTATAGCCTCTACTTCCTGGGCTCAAGTGATCCTCCCTCCTCAGCCTTCAAATAGCTGGGACCACAGGTGCATGCCATACACCAGGCTAATTTTTCAATTTTTCTGTAGAGACAGGGTCTTGCTATGTTGCCCAGGCTGATCTTAACTCCTTGCCTCAAGTGATCCTTTCACCTCACCTTCCCAAAGTACTGGGATTATAGGCATAAGCTACCACCTCTGGTCCATACCTTCCTTTGGCTAGTGTTTTCCTGCTTTGTTTTTTTCTGTCCTTATAATTCTAGGTATGATTCTTGTAAATAACCTATGGCTGGATTTTTTCATCCAACTAAAAATCTACCTTTTTTTTTTTGAACATGAGGTGTTTTTATTTTGTTAAATCGTTATAATAGTTTCATTTTGCAGACAAGAAAGCTGAGGCCCAGAGTTTAAACAATTTGTCCAAAGTTATACAGTAACTGGCAAAGAGCTGGGATCTACATTCTGATTTCTGTCACTTGTACAACCAGTACCAGACTTTATTATCTCTATTGTCCAGAGGAAGGAACTATGGGTGTCTTAAAATCTCTTGACATCTCTAGTGAGAGCCTGATAACTGAGAGAGAGACCAGGGCCTGACAACCAATGATACAAAGACCCAGAAGAATCTATTTTAATTCTTCTTCATTTGAGTAGAGAGAGACAGGCATTCTCCAAAGCAAACCCAACGCTAAGGTGACATTAAGGAAGGTAGCAGTAGGTGGTATGGTTAGCATCTTGGTTCCAGGCATCATGTCAGTCATATTATATCCATCGTCATCCTTATGCGGGAACCGAAGCCCAGTCAGGTGAAATGATGAGGGCAGTCCTGATGCAAATTTTCCTTCTGGATCTTGTTGTTCAAGTTATGCATTTGTCATGCTGAAGGTTAAGTGGGGGTCATTTGCCAACAAATTTTGGGGATTGCTTCTCTCTGCCATGTTTCCAGCCAGCCCCAGATTGGAATGTTCTGGCATAGAATATCCCTTCAGTGGCCATCCCTGATGCAATGTCCATGTCCATGCCTTGGTCAGTGGCTACTTGGCCCAGCTACATGGCAGTGGGGGCCTGGGGTGGGAACTTCTGGGCCAGTGCTCACGCCCATTGGTAGGCGACATCACCTTCCTCATTTTGGGCCACAGCATGATTCACCAGCCCCAGTACCCACTTAGTCGTTGGCCTTTGAAGATGAGTTCTTTCACTAGGGCCACCCTCAAGCAGCGTGTCAGCCTCTGAGTGCCTCCTGCCCCCAGGAGGAGCCATCAAGTGGTTTCTCAATCAGTCCCATGACTTCCGAGACAGCTACCACTTGGAGGTCACAGGCCAGGGCTAGCTCCAGACCTCCACCCAAGGCGAAACCATTCATAGCCGCAATAATGGGTGCAGGAAAGGCTGTGATGTCCTTCATCAGATCTTGGAATTGCTGGACAAAGACCCCCACCTCTGATTCACTTATTGGCTCCCGCTCCTTCAGGTCTGCACCTGTACAGAATAAACCCTTCAGTCCACTTCTGAAGACCAGGACACTTGCTGGCTCTCCTGCAGCTGGCCAGAGCTTCCAGCAGCTCAATTATGAACACCTTCCCCAAGGCATTGTTGGCCCAGGTCTCCTATCAGAATCTCAGTGATTTCTTTGTCTGGACCCTCTTGGGTGTGCTTTTGAATATTGGGGCCCAGTGTGCCCTGGCAGAATTGCAGCCCAGGACAGGACACGCAGCCTTGGGGTGCAGGCTGGGAGGGAAGGTGCCTCTTGGGCCCTCCCCAAATCTATCTTTTAAGTAGCATGTTAAAAAATTAAATTTACTATGATTATTATGAACAAAGGACCCAAGCAGACATTTGTTTTTTTTCAAAAGAAAACATACAAATGACCAACAGGTATATGAAAAATGCTGAACATCTTTAATCATTATGTAAATGCAAATTAAAGCCGTCATGAGCTATCACTTTACCCCTATTAGAATGGCTGTTATCAAAAAGACAAGATATAGTAAGTGTTGGGAAGGGTGTGGAGAAAAGTGAACTCGTGTACACTGTTGGTGGGAATATAAATTAGTATAGAATTTATGGAAAACAGTCTGGAGGTTCCTCAAAAAACTGCAACTAGAACTACCATATGATCTAGCAATCCCACTGCTGGGTATATATCCAAAAGAAATGAAATCTGTAAAATCAGTATGTTGAAGAGATAGCTGCACTCCCATGTTCATTTCAGCATTATTTCTAGTGTACAAGATATGAAATCAGCCTAAGTTTCATCACCAGATGAATGGATAAAGAAAATGTGGTGTGTATACACCATGGAGTGCTATTTAGCATTGAAAAAGAAGGAAATCTTGTCATTTGCAATGTCATGGATGAACGTGGAGGACATTATGCTATGTGAAATAAGCTAAGCACAGAAAGGCATATGCTGGATAGTCTCACTTATATGTGGAATCTAAAAATGTTGAACTCATAGAAGCAAAACATAGAATGGTTGTTGCCAGGGGCTTGTGGGGGCAGAGGAACGGGGAGGTATTGGTTAAAAGGTATAAAGTTTCGGTTAGACAAGGTAAGTAAGTTCTGGAGATCTATCATACAGCATAGTGACTATAACTAATAATAATGTATACTTGAAAATTGCTAAGAGAGTGGATTTTAAATGTTCCCACTGCAAAAAAAAAAAAAAGTATGTGATATGATGGATATGTTAGCTTTATTTAATTGTTTCACAGTATATACATAGATCAAAACATTACATTGTACACTATAAATATATACCATTTTTATTTGTCAATTGTACCTCAATAAAGCTGGGATGAGGAAACATTTTACTGTACATACTCAACAAAGTATTAAGTACATTGATATTTTAACTCATTCCTGCACAATTCAGAACCATAGAACTAGTTAACTCTGATCATCCCCTTTCTACTTATATGCTACTGTCTGTATTTTAATGGTATTTAATGGTATTTTAATGCTGTTCTTTTCAAACCCCATGAATTAGTTATTATTATCCTTTTATACTGACAATATTTGTTTAGATTAATTTACATTTACCAGTTTTTTTCTCACAATTTCTGCTTATAACTCAAATTTTTCTACTAAGATAATTTTTCTTCTGCCTGAAGTATATCCCATAGAAGGTTTTTAAGAGAAAGTCTGTTAGTGGTAAATTGTTTGTTTTTGTTTATGTAAAAATACTTTTATATTACTTTATAAAATACTTTTATATTTTATTATTTTATATTATTCTTAAAAGTGAGATTTTTCTGGGGCCACAGTTTTAGCTTGATAGCTAAATTTTCTATTAGAATTTGAAGAAATGATTCCTGGCTTGGATTATGGATTCTGAGAAGTTTACTGTTCATCAAATTACTTCACACATATTTGTTTCTCCTGTGCTGTTTTAAAGACCTTTCCTGTCTTTGCTGTCCTGTATTTTTTTCAATGTGTCTAGTGTTTTAAAATATGTGTATTTCATGGAGTATGTTGTATTTTCTGTATCTGTGGATTCATATGTTTCATTAGCTGTGAACATTCTCAGCCATTATCTCTTCAAATATTGCCTTGCTTTCATTCTCTTCAGTCTCTTTTTTCAGGTTGCTAACTATATATGCCTGATAATGTTCTCCTCCTACCCTTTATATATCTTAACCTTCTTTCATATTTTTCTCTATCCTTGTTGTCTTCTGCTTCATTCCAATTAATTATTAAAACCTTCCTTTGAAGATATTAATTAACTGTGCCTGGTTTACTGTCTTAAATCCACCTACTTATTCAATAATTATTTTTGATTCCTAGGAATTCTTTACTAAATCTTTCTGGCCATATTTTTTAAAGTGATGGGGTCTTGCTATGTTGCCCAGGCTCAATTCAAACTCCTGGGCTCAAGCAATCCCCCTGCCTTAGCCTCCCAAGTATCTGGGTCTACAGGGGTGTACCACCATGCCAAGCTTTCTGACCATTTTTGATGGGTTCTTCCTCCTTGCCCTTTTTATAAAATTTATCTTTCATTTCTTTAAACATTTCATCATAGTTATTTTATATTTTTAGTTGATAATTACAATATTTGTTTGTTGTTTTTGGTGACTCATGCATAGTAACTTGTTTCCTTGTCTTATTAGTAATTTAAAAATATTTGAGTTCATATTTCTTTGAATTTAATCTGCAGTGTATCAACTATAAAATTTTTTTTGGTCTTTTTTTCTGAATGGAAAGTTTTTTCTTGATCACAACTATAAATTCTGGATAAAATATAAAAAACAACTATGTGTAGGCACTGGAGAGTGACCAAAAGCAGACAGGAACCTAGGGTGGTGGAGGTGTGTGTACTAGGAAAAAGAGAGTGGGACTAGGTGGGTTTCTGATTTTTATGGCCTTTTTCCTGAGAGCACCTGCAAATTGATCTGCACATGTACCCCAGAACATAAAGTACAATTAAAAAAAAAAGAAAGTTGTTAATAGCTTAAAAAAATTTTTTAGACTTTGTAAAACAAAAGAATTAACAGTATTTTAAACAAAAAGTTATAAAAAGATTTTATTAGTTAAATAAATCACACATTTCAAATGGTAAACAAATGTGCCCTTAACTCTTCTTGTCATCATAGACAGGCAGAATATGAGTGTAACCATGAATGAATGTGGTATATTGCATCTGTTTTGCATTTATAAGTTAGAAAACATTATGGCAGAAAGTTTTGCAATGAAATTACTTCCTTCTTTGCAAGATTTGAATTATTTATGGCCTTGTACAGGAGTATCTATAGGAGTATCTGTCAGATATATGGTGGGAAACTGGACATTTGTAGAACCTTGTATTTGTTGTTAAGTTATTGTGGGTTATGAGACATTATTCATTACCATGCAAACATGAATTAACATCCTTGGGATAGATTTATTTGGGCAACTTGAGTGTTAGCTAAGTTAAAAAATGTACATATTAGTAAATGGCAAGATATTACATTTAAAAAATAATGTGTTCTAAGACTACGGTAAATGAATGGAACAAAATCACTTAGTACTAGTATTTAGCTTGTAATGATAAAATAATTTGTAAGCTTTTAAAAAATAGATGCTAACTTTCAAACTACAGTGTATAAATTATGATACATGTCAGAGGGCACTAGTGAAGGATGATAAGCCAACTCTAGTCACAAAACAAGCAAACAAACAAAAAGCCACAGAAATACAAGGAATTTGTGGGAGCTGCCCCATTTAAAAAATGCAGCACAGTGAGATTCAGTAACTAGCATAAACACAGCTGGTCGAGGATGAGAAAGTCAGGGTTTTTCTTCTCTTCTACTGCTGCTTCTAAATGCAGGTGAAGGAGGGAGTTGAATTGTGGGGGGAAAACCCCACAAGAGCCGAGGCAAGGGTCTGAGGCCTCAGTCTGTTTTCATATAAATATTGAATTAGAAAAGAATTAGAGATATAGTTACATAGTTATTCCTATATATAGTCATAAATCACATAGCTATACACATGTAATCATAAATATATATGTATATACAATCATGTATTCTTTAATTTTACTAATAAGTTTCAAGTCATGAAATATGGAACTGAAGTGGCATTGGGAAACAGGTGACCTTAAGGCAAGATGCTCTAAGCCTCTGTCACGCCCACATAAGGGCTGCTGGAAGGCCCCTCGGTTCTGCAGCAGCATCAGTGCTGTGAAAGCACCTGCTGTTCAGCCAGCTAGGGAAGGAGATGTCCAAAATGGCTGAAACATCTCCTTCCTCGGGGGAGTTAGGAGAAAAGTCCGCTCTTTGAAGCTCTTGTGGTAGGCCTGGCAGCTGTCAGGGAGGCCCGCAGACATCTGGGGGCTTAATTGTCTCTGTGTGATGCTGTGCTTCAGCGGTTACTCTCCATGTCTACTTTCATGTTCCGCTTCAGCACCTGGTTCCTCTCTTTCTTCTAAGATAAGAATTAGTATAGTAACAAAAGTTTTAATGTCCTTGATATTCTTGACAAGTGTGAAAAAAGTGCTGATGCATTAGGTTTTCTCCTCCCCTTGGCTTCTTGAAAATCCTGAGCCCCTGTCTCCAAGACATGAGATTTACCTGACCCTATCACTGACCACCATTACCTCACCCTATCTACCCTGCTTCCTGCTTTGTACTCAATAAAAGTCAGTGTCCAGGCACTTGGGGCCACTGCAGGTCTCCACACTTTGTTTGGCAGTGGACCCCTGGGCCCAAACTCTCTTTTCTCTATCTCTGTATCTTGTGTCTTTATTTTCAGTTTCTTGTCCCCACACCTGTAGAGAGGGACTCACAGGACCCTATAGGGCTGGACCCTATGTTAAATGATGTGCCAGGGTTGTGGGGGCATGTGGTAGATTGGTGGGGTGGAGGGACCGTTCAGGTGAGAAGCCAGAATATTGCAGCTGAGGGAGACATTCATATAGTCAAGCAGAGTGAAAATCCCAGCATTGAGGGATAAAGTTATCTGTGATAAAGTTCTGAAAGTTCTTTTAAAGACAATTTCATGATGCTTATGAACCTAGCCACCGTCTTAATCCCCTCTCTATAAAAAGCTTTTAGTAATGTCCAGTGTGGATGCCCCATCTTATCTCTTTCCCCAAATTCATTTTATTTAAATGCACTTCAGACCCATTTTGTTAGAAATGAACTATATCACTTAGTGGTAAATAGATCAGATATATGTGGTAAACAAACATCAGGAAGATAATATGCTTGTTTTTAAATGTGTTCCAGTAGGAAATACCACTTCTGGCTTCATAAGGGAAAAGAATACAACTAACATTTTATCAGTTATGTGGCATTTTCTTTGTAGTTGTTGGAATAATGAGGGGCTAGAGACAAAGGAATTATTTGTTTTCTTTTAGAAATCTACTTAAGAAATCTGATAGCCATATATTTTATACATTAATTTTTTTATGCCCCATATATGTTCCTAAAATATATGCTGTTTAGTATTGCCTATATATGTATCTATATAATGGAATTATATAACATTTATTATTTTTGGACTTGCTTTTTTTAAAGCTCAACTTTATGTTTTTGAGATTTTTGGTATTGCATGCAGCACAGATTTTTCTTTTTATGGTAATTATCTATTGTATGAAATTATTCATTTAGTCATAACTCCTTTATCCATTATACTATTGATGAAAATTTGTTTTTTTTCAGTTGTTGCTATCATAAACAGTGTTGCTTTGAACACTCTTGTTTGTACATGTCTTCAGATGCAAGTTTTTAAGATTTCTCTAGGGCATATATATATCTAGAAATATAAATGGTGAATGGAAGGGTATGCCCATGTCCAACTTTTAAATGTCACATTTTTTTTTCCAAATTGTTTGCTCTAATTTCTACTCCCTGTGGCAGTGAATGAAAATTTGCATTGATTCAAAACCTTAATAACATTTAATATTTTTCCTACCTTATTTTTAACCAATTTGTTGGATGTGTAGTAAGATTTTAATTTGGCTTGAATTTTTTTCTGATTACAAATGAAGTTGAACATTTTATCAGATTTTAAAAGATATTAATGTTTCTTCAGGCTTATCCATGAGTTATTTTGCATTTTTCTGTTTGGTTGTCTTTTTCTTATTGATTCTTAGACATTCCTTATAAATTTCTGATAGTAAGCCTTTGTAGCAAATATCTTCTAGTTTGTAACTTATGTGTTAAGGGGATGCTATTAGTATTTATGGCTTCTTTGTATGAATGAGGAAAAAGACCTCTGTTGGCTGCCCAGGCTGTTCTCTTGTGCAGACATACCATGACTTCTGGGCAAATGCAGCTTGTGCCACTGCATATGACTTCAACAGTGAAACACAGACCACATTTCAGAACTGATTTTGTATGCTGCCATCCTTTTTTTTTTTCAAGACAGAGTCTCACTCTGTCGGTCGCCCAGGCTGGAGTGCAGTGGCGTGATCTTGGCTTACTGCAACCTCTGCCACCTGAGTGCAAGCAATTCTCCTGTCTCAGCCTCCCGAGAGCTGGGATTACAGGTGCGTGCCACCATGCCCTGCTAATTTTTGTATTTTTTGTAGAGACGGGGTTTCGCCATGTTGACCAGGCTGGTCTTGAACTCCTGACCTCAGGTAATTTGTCCACCTGGGCCTCCCAAAGTGCTGGGATTACAGGCCTGAGCCACCACTGCTGGATGCTACCACCTTTTTTTATAATATGCTTGTACAAATGCACAAGCGTAGCAGTGGTCTTGTGACTCTT
Source organism: Plecturocebus donacophilus (assembly GCA_004027715.1). Taxonomy (NCBI): domain Eukaryota; kingdom Metazoa; phylum Chordata; class Mammalia; order Primates; family Pitheciidae; genus Plecturocebus; species Plecturocebus donacophilus. The sequence goes on along the minus strand of PVKP010028659.1, from coordinate 10,883 downwards.
CTGTCTCTTTATATTATTCTTGGGTAGTGGAAGTCCTTACTTTTAATGTTGATAAACTTATTGGTCTTTTATGTTTTGTCCTTATTGTTCAGTCTGGCTTAAATAATTTTTTTCTACTCTCTTATTCATGAATATCATCACTCATATATTCTAAAAGTTTTATAGTTTTGCTGATCACATTTGAGACTTTAATTCATGTGGTAACTTTTTATGTGAAGGAGGGATTATGTCTTTTTTCTCCAAAAAGACAACTAATTATCCTAACATCATTTAATAGTTCATCATTTCCTTACCTTAATATGTTTTGGTGTTGAGTTTCTAGATATGGCAGAAATCAGGAAGGCATGTAAATTAATGATGTTTATGAAATACTTCAGTGTACAATATTGCTTTCTAATTTTAGATACTATCAAAATCAAATTATAGAATTATGAGATGTTAAAGCTGGAATAGACATCGATGAAAGTCAATTAGCATTTCCATAAAAAATATTGGAGTGTCTGCTACATCTCCATTATTGTACCATGCATGTATACTTGCAGAGCAGAGTGTGTGGCCTGTATAAGAGAATACAAGTTCAGCTTGGTGGAACAGAAGGAGGGAGCCAAGTCTTTGGTCTTGTAGATCTTAGTCCTAATCTTGGCTTCGCTCTTGAACTGTCATCTCCACCATATCATTTGAGCTCTCTAATCTGCAAGAGAAAAATGTTTTGCAAAATGATTTGGAAATTAGTGATCATATTTATAAACATAGAGAGTGGTACTCAGCATGCAATCAGTGATTGAAAGATTATAGTTACTTGATTGGAAAGATAAGACTGATGTATATGACATACTTATGTGTACCATACTTATCTTGCAAACTAGAGGATAATCTAATATTACAATCAGAATTCTTAGAAGAATCTCCCATTGGGGAAATATAGCTTTAATGAAGAAATAAAACTTGAAGATGTGTTCAAAGGATGGATTTCAGTTAATTTCTGTAGACTGAAGCCAGGTAGGAAGGATGGATTTCAGTTATGTTTCTGCACATGGACAGCAGTAGAGTGTCTTAAACAACAAAAACCTAGAAAATACATAAGAAAACAATGCAGTTTTTTGACTGCTGGCATTTGTGAAAATTAATAATAATATACTTTATTTTTAACAAAGATAAAATAGACCAAAGGTCCATCTTTATATTTATCCCTATTTGGTTGTAAATTCTGGTCCTTAGGTTATAAAAGTTAACTGCCCTACTGGTGGGTGGGAGAACCTGGCTTATCAGTGGTACACATGAGAAGGACCTGGAATTATTGTTTACTATAAACCCAATAAAAGTCAGAGGGGAACCTTGACTGCCACAGCAGCTACTAAAATTGTAGGATGCATTTCTGCAAGTTTAGTATTTATTTATTCTGTAAGTTTAGTATTTATTTTTTAGAGCAGGCTATCTTGGCCTTTTTTAAAATATGACATTTTTGATAATTTTCTGGGTCATATGTACATGGGGAATACTTCCAAATCTGTCTTCCGTCTCCTATTAGTCAACTGTTTATTGCTTCTAGTTATTTTAATGTTTATGTTAACTACCAAAAATAGCATTACTGTTTTTAAATGTCACTTTAATCATTCAATTAATAATTATTTAGCATCATCAATATTTTAAGCATAATGCTTAAAGATGACCCTGTAACGGTGAGCAAGACAGAAATGGGCTGACTCTCTTGGAGCTTATAATCATGTTGCATATATTTATATGAAATTATAAAATTGTAATGGGCTGTGATACAGTCTATTGGTAGAGGATAGCTTAGAGTATTGTGGGAGTGCAGAGCAGATACTCCTAATACATTTAAAGAAGGTTAGAGGGCTTTTTAAAACACACAATCCTTGTCCCTAGAAAGTTTTATTCTATAGGTCTGGACAAAGGAAAGCTTTTTTTTTTCTTAAACTCCCCAAATGATTCAGCCAAATTTGGGAAACACTGATCAGGAGTGGCTAAAGTGGGCAAAATCATGACATGGTCTAAACGAATTAACTAGGGATGGAATAGATCCATGTTTTTCAGATAATTTCTTCTCATAGACCAAAGGTCAATCTTTGTATTTATCCCTATTTTGTTGTGAATTCTGGTCCTTAGGTTATAAAAGTTAACTGCCCTACTGGTGGGTGGGAGAACCTGGCTTATCAGTGGTACACATGAGAAGGACCTGGAATTATTGTTTACTATAAACCCAATAAAAGTCAGAGGGGAACCTTGCCTGCCACAGGAGCTGCTAAAATTGTAGGATGCATTTATGTAAGTTTAGTATCAGAAAGAAGGAGGTAATAGTCCTCTGTATCCTGCCCTCACTGGGACACATCTAGACTCATGTGGATAGTCTCTAGGATTACAGGTGAGGGGACTCTGGCACTTGGGTGTATGAAGGATGCTAAACTCCTAGTAAATATCTACATGAAGAAGCACTGGAGAAAAATCAGCTTGTTCATCTCAGAAAAAGAAAACTTAGTCTGTATAGTCCTGGAAGAAGGAACTGGGAACAAAGAGGGAGAGTTAATTGGGAAGCCAATATCATTTAATCATTGACTCATTTATTTATTTAACATATTTATTTAGCATCTATTGCACCTCATTCTAGTAGATGCCAAGGATATAATGATAAACAAGATGGATTTCTGACTTCATGGAGCTTAAAATTTATTCTGACACTCGAGACAATTAGGCAAGTAGATATATGAAAATGTGATAAGTACTGGGAAAGAGAAGGTATTATTTCACCTCCATATAAACATATTTATAATATGCTGTCAGAATGATGGTAAATGGTAAATGCATTGGCCCTGGAAGTATTCAAGAGGAGGCTGCTGGGGATATTGTAGAAGTTGTTCCAGGATTTTGGCATTAAAAGTCAAACAGGATTCCAACTACCATTAAAATCTTGTTTGACTTTTAATGCAAATGATCATGTATGTCTTATACAGATTCATACTCCTTGCATCTTCCTCCTCCTCCTATCCTTTTTTTCCTTCCATTCTTTTCAAATTCAATCCTATTCTTTAAGTCTTCAGGATTAAATTTGTGATTTTCACAGACATTTTTGTATAAGAACTGCCTTTGTGATTTTCACAGACATCTTTATATAAGGAATAGGACAAATTTTTAGAACTAAAGTCACTCCTAATTATTATGTTTTTATCTGGGCTATCAGATAATTGAGGATAGATATTAGTGTTTACATAAATACACTGTTATCTGATTTATAGCTTCAGTTCCCATTCCTCTTGATGGCTGGTCCACACAGGTGGGGACTCAGTGGCATTAACAGGAGTCTGTATTTTTGTGGGAATGTACATGTACAAGGAATGAATAGAATGTCAGTGTCATCTGTAATTTTTACATTATGTAATTTGTATGTGCTCTAAATAAGACTATAATTTTTTTTTTGATCATTGTATTTGAGTTCTTCCTTATCTTTACCAATTAGAAAAGCTGACTTTTCCCTCACAGCACTTTTATTTACATCTTATGTTGTGATATTCTCACAACTCTTGGAGCCTTTCAGATTCAATGTTACAGGCTGAAGTTGGACATTGTAGAAGTCTGAGTTTGCTTTCTCTTGACCCAGTGTGACTTCCTGTTTCTAATAAATCAGTTTTTAGAGACTAAAAAGGAATTTCTTGCATGCCTGGCAGTTCTTGTAAAACCACATTTTAGTAAACCAGTGTGAATGAAGGCTATATTAAAAAAATCAAAGTAGAAACTGTACTCCTTGACCAAATCAGCATTTTGTTTTGCGGAAATTGGACCCCACAGAAAAATCTGTTGATTTAGGAAGGGTCTGCTTCCAGTAACTTGATAAATGAGGAACCAAAAGTTTTATTTTGATTAGGATAACCATCCTAGTTCAACTCCCATGCTGAAGTTGATGCATGCTAATGAATCTGGTTAATACTTTTCCTTTTTTTTTTTTTTTAATTGCAAGGTTACAATTTGGACGTCTCCCTTTAAATGAATTCAAATAAATACATGTAATTAATTCGTATACATTCTCACAATATTCTGGAAAAATTCCTGGTTATTCCCACCACGTAACCAATGGAGAAATAAGTTAGTGAGTCTGGTATTCAAAGAGATCTTTCTCTTTGAACAAGAGATTCATGACTCCTGGCTCTCAGTTCAGAGATTCAGCTTCTCTATCTTGAAACTGTCCTACAAATTGGCTTCTCATAAATATTTTAAGAGAGATTAAACATATTGTTGTAACTACAAAGACAATTTGTTCACTTGACTTAGATTTGTTGAGCACTTGTGTGTCAGGCACTCTTCTAGAAGCAGAGAATATGTGAAGACACAGAATATTCTTGATTTTATTTGTCCATTAAATGGAAACTGCCAGAATTTTTACCAGGCACTTTAAAAATATCAAGTCATGGCTGGGCATGGTGGCTCATACCTGTAATCCCAGCACTTTGGGAGGCCAAGGTGGGTGCATCACCTGAGGTTAGGAGTTCAAGACCAGCCTGGCCAACATGGTGAAACCCTGTCTCTACTAAAAAACACAAAAAATAGCTGGGCATGTTGGCAAGCCCCTGTAATTCTATCTACTTGGAAGGCTGAGGCAGGAAAATCACTTGAACCCAAGAGGCAGAGGTTGTAGTGAGCCGAGATTGTGCCACTGCACTCCAGCCTGGGCGACAAGAGCAAAACTATGTCTCAAAAAAAAGAAAAGCCATTTAATCTTCCTAACAATGCAGTGAGGTAGGTATTTTTATCCTTATTGTTTAGGTATAAAGAAAGAGGCATGAAGTCACCTGGCTAGGAAGTGGCCAAGCCAGAGATTGAATGCAGGATAGGTAGTATAACCACCTACTTTATGGGTACTCCAGAAGCCTGATCTCATGAGCTTACACATTCCCTGTAAAACATACATACACACAGGGGGAAAAAAAAGACAGGAAAATAAAAACTGTGGGTAATCTGACCACTCTTAATATTTGTCTGTGTTCCATTCCTTATATATGTATGTGTAGAAGTGTGTATGTGTGTGTATGTCTGTGTATGTGTTTAAGCATATATGTATCTTATTGATGGATTACTACTACATTCACAACATACTATACACATTTTGCAGGCTGTTGCATTTGTTTAATGTAGCTTTAAACAGCTCTACAGTGTTCCATGTCATGAGATATCTAACTAGTTTCCTACCACTTAATAATGTTTCCTGTGTTTCAATTTCATAAACCTGGCTTTATATCTTTACAACCAAATCTTTTTACAGACCTGTGATTGTTAAAAAGTTACTTAATGAAAATGGTATTAAAACTTTTGGTAAATATTTATGCAATATCCACATACAGTCTATGATTTATGAATATGAGAAGGATGTTAACAATGTAAACATGCTTTTCCTTCTAGGTTAGTGGATGACAGATGTGTGGTGCACCCAGAGGCTGGGGACCTTGCCAACCCTCCCAAGAAGTTCAGAGGTAAGAAATACATATTTTTTTAATGTCTGATCTAAGAGGGTGGATTATTTTTGTGTTTCAAGGTAAGTAATGTCAAAACTTTATTCAATGTGAAACTTTCAGATATAAATATGTTCACTGAAAATTCAACAATCTTTCCATTGTTTTTGTTTTACATATTAAGGGATTTATATGAAAGAATAGTTTTAATTTTTGTTTTGCTGGACAATGGTCTATCTGTTAAAAGGAAATTTCAGTAATTAACTGTGAAAGGTTACTTTTCAAGCCAGTAAATGCAGCTGAACAATATTTACTTATATGCTTATCTGACAGCTGTATTATAAATGTTATAGTGTTTCATTGTTACCTTTTAAATTTATCTTTGTAAACTCTTCAGGAGTGTGGCAATGATGTGTTAGCTTACTTTTTAAAATAGCAGTTTTGATGGTGTGTAATAACTGACAATTGTCTTAGAACTCCTGAGTATAATTTTAGAAATAGCTTGATAATTTCCTCAAATAAGAAATTGAACCTAGTAAGAGATGATTATAACTCAACTCTTACAAAAGAATGATTAATGGAATCTTTTAGAGAATCACAGAAAGCTAAAACTAGTCATTAAAAGCTTGTCCAAATCAATTTCATAATTTGTACATACTTATAATACTAAAAATACTTTTTAAATGGCGTTTATTTTGAACAGTATATAAGCATTCATTCTCATAATGGTGAAAAACAGCCTTTATAAAGGATTAAAAACTGGAGCGAGATGGAGGGAACTTCTTCAGAGCCACAAGCCCAAATCAAGATTGCCGTTTACTGAATGGAAAAGGGAAACAGTTAGCATTGGGTTAATGTTGACTGTGTTTTATGCTCTGTGATAGGTATTTCATATACAGTATCTCTCATGGGAATATTTTGTTTATTTCATTTTCCCTATACTTAGATCCTTGCAGAGAAACTGACATACACCAAAAAAATGTCCTTTGAGTTATATTGGTCACTTTATAAGAGAGCTAGACTTCTCCCCAAGTAGAGAAATTCGCATAAGACAGACCGTGGAAGACAAATTACCCACTGGAAACACCTGCAAAACTACTCAGTAGGGATACTTCCCTAACCCTGGGCAAGTGAGGTCTTCTTGCAGTAAACAGTTTCCGCTGAGGATGGACTTAGAATGAAGCTACTGTGAAGGTGACATGTAGGCTACTAATATTCAGGAACAACCTGCCAGAGACAATGCAGGAAGTGTGTGTGAAATGATTCAAAAGATAAGAGGGTAGAGAAACCCTACTGAAAGGACAGATAGTATGAATAAAGGTAGATTCTGAAAAGTATGAGCTAGCACATTACGCAAAGATGAAGAAAGAATTAGTGCTCTGGAGGAGACGTCTGAGGAAACCACCCAGAATGCAGCACAGAGAGATACAAAGAAGGAAAATTTGGATGAGTCATGAAAAGCTTGGAGGATGGGCTGAGAAGTTCCTGCAGTGTCTCGCTGAATTCTAGAAGGAAAGGCTAGGGAGACTGAAATAGAGGCAATACGTGAAGGAATGTGGGTGAGAATTTACTAAACTGAAGAAAAACACTCTTCCCCAAGTGGAAGAAGCACATTGAGTTCGGAGTTGTGATGGTAAATACAACCAGATCTACCACTAGACACTCTTTGGTGAACTGTAGGGCATTAAAGAGAAAAGTTCTAAATGCAAACTGGGACAACAAATCTGTATTTGTAGCAGGAAAAAGCATGAGGTTTAGGTTTTGACTGTACTGCTTGCTGGCTGTGTTATCGTAAGTAGGTCACCTGCCTGCTTTGAGCCTCAGAGGACGTCTGTCATTGGCTAGTGGGAGTAGACGTGGCTAATAACAAGAATAATGACTACCACACAAGGTTTTGTGAGCCCTGAATATTTCCAGAGAATAAATGTAAAAGCGTTTTAAGTCATTATACAAATGGTAGTTACCTTATGATAGAAAGGCATAATGCATTTCCATTAAACATATTTGACTCAATCCTTACATTATTGCCTCTTCAAGAGCAGGATTTTACTTTCTGGATGGTAATTTGCCCATAGTCTGTATCCCCCAAAATAGCCATTAGGTGCTTTTGCGTGAGACACTCAAAACTTTTTCTGGGATCATGTGATAAAACTTGGTTCCCAGAGGTACTCACACTTCACAGACATGAGCCTGGGCAGTCGTGCTCCTCTGTAGGTCCCCAAGGAAGAATGAATCTTTCAAAGATTAACATTTACACTTCATGGCTGCCTTTCCTCTTTTCCTCTTTCAATCCACAGTGAGGTGAATTGTTTTAAATTTGCAAAGATTATTTTAGAGTATCTAAGGGAACCTGGGGTAACAGCTCTGTACCTATGAGGTAATTATATGCAGATACTTAGTCTCATATTATTTATTGGGCACTGGTTCAGAGCATGAATCACCTTTTCAGACTCTCCATCCTTCTGGTGAAAGGCTGGCTTCTCCTGTAATCCAGTCCTTGAGGTCATGATCCTTGCTAGTTTACTCTCATTTTCTACCTCCAGTTTTAGACTAAACCATTTATCTTACTACACTCATCATTGGAAAAGGAGGGTTCTCTCCTATTGGGAACTCAGCGTTCTCTCTTATCTTAAAGCCCCAGACTTTCTTTCATGATGCATTGAATTTTATCCCGCCAGAGTCCCTGAGAATTCCCTGAGCTGGGGTTGCCTCCGCCCTGGCTTTCTTAACAGTCAGGAGCAGACACTGCCTGACCAGATGCCTCATGCTTTTCCATAGCTTGTCTTTATAGCTCTTGCCTTAGGCCACTCTCTGCGTCAATATATTTCTCCCATTCCTTTTGGCTTTAAAAGCCATTGCTGTTTCATAGATTTGCCTCCCAGAATCACCATCCCAGCATTTCCAGACTCTTCTGCCAAGTTTCCAGAGCACCCTCCCTTATTGTTACTTTTTAGATAAGGTGAAGAAACAATAGCATATCAACAATCCAGCTGCACCTCAGTTCCTCTTGCCTCAGCCAGACAAATGATATTCTCAAATTAATTTGAAAAGATTTTTGTTTTTCATACTCATGCTATGATTAGTTCAAGTGAAACATAACATTTTACAGCCAGTAGGCAATTAAAAGTAAATCTAGTACAACTCCTCCAATTTCTTTGACTGTGGCAACAAAGTTCCACAGTGAAATGTTCTTTTGTCTGTGTCATATTACCTTACTTGCGAACAGAGGAAACTAAGTTTTAGCAAACAATTTCCAAAGAGTTATTTAAAACCTGGTAAATAACCATTTCTCAATAGATACCATACAATAGATTGATATTAACAGAAGAATAGTAGCTTTTTCTTATGTTAGTAAAATTTCTTTAATGATCAAATAATCTCTATTTTTAAAAGATAGACTGTAAACATTTGAATAAATTTAGCTGTACAGAAGAGTTGTGAAGGCATACAGAGAATTCTCTTTTACTCTCTTTCCCCTGTTATTTGCATCTCACTGGGAACATTAGTCTAAACTAAGAAGTTATCATTTGTACATTACTAGTGACTACATTCCAGACTTCATTTATATTTCACCAGCTTTCCATAAAGTCTTTTTCCTGTTCCTGATCCCATCCATGATCCTTTGTTACATTTAGTCATTGTGTCTCCTTAGTCTGCTGTATTCTGTTACCCGGTCTTGGTCTTCCCTGGTTTTTCTTGATCTTCATACTTTTGAAGAGTACTAGCTAGGTATTTTATAGAATGTGCCTTGTGTGTCTGTCTGATGCTTTGTCATGGTTGGACTGGAGTTAAAGTTTTGAGAATACCCCAGAGGTTACGTGCCCTTTTCTCTGCATCATCCCAGACGGCACATAATACCAACAGAGTTCATCACAGTTCTTATTTTTTGATGTACAATTTAAACTTCTTCCCTTTAATGAGGCAGTCATTTAAATGGATTTTGTATTATTTCACTTTTTCCCTATTCCTGTCCATACTTCTCCCCCTTCTCTAGAAAACTCTTCTTAGTATTATTTTTCTAAAAGTTTGCATATTGATACATGTGCCATTTCTATTAGAAGTCAACTTAAATCAACTTAAAGAGAGGCTTATGTCCTTCCTTACCATCAGGGTGATAAAACATGACAGTAATGGAGAACCCAGGGACCACTTCCTGGAGGATGGAGGGAAGAGAAGACAGTCCCTTCTCTTGGTTGATTAGGTGTTTTTCAGCATTGGGCTATTTGGTCTTGAAGGTTCCAGTTCTGAGATTCTCTGATCGTTTGTCACTTGACTATTTCATAATGCACCAAGCCTACCATGGGGCCACTTCTGGCAATCAACACTCAGTCATTTTGAAGTAATAAGTCAGAATGCTTCAGGAATTGGAGCTAATGTAGAGAATTTCTTTGCTGTGGAATGCAACACTAAAGCAGGTAGTAAAAATCAGGGACTTGGGGAAAATGGACAAAAATCTCTTCTTTAGCTCAGTTCCTTTTCTTCAAGTAATTCAGGGAAGTCCTTTTAAAGACTGGGCCTAACCTTTTGCCTCTCCTCATGGAGGTTACACACTCATGTTCATAAATGAAAGTGTGTTCTTGCTAGGCAGTTGCTTTGACCTTTCATATAGTCAAACGAATGTGTCTGGTTTGTCTAACACAGTGATTCCCCACTCTCAGCCCATGATGAATATTTGCTCCACCAGATTAACAATTGCTATATTGAATTTCTTCAGGTTTGGTGTTAGAATACTTTTAGTTGTTGTTGTCGAAGACTGAAACTATTTCAGATTTGAAATCAACTAAGATTATTGAACATGTAATACATGCTACACTGTACTTGAGGCTTCCTGTGCATTATTATTCAGTAATCACACAAAGTAGAAATTATTGCTATCCTAATTTGTGGAGAAAGTAAGTATAAAGAAGTTATGCAACCATCTTAAAGTTGCTGAGCTCCTTAGTGGTAGGACTGGGACTTTCACCAAGTTCTATGACTCTAGAGCTGTTTGTTTTTAACCGCTATACCATAATATCTATGGAATTAGTCCCGCCTACACATTCTACATGTTAGTCCTATAAAGCCACATAGATTGAATCTAATCCTTTTTCCACATGATAGCCTGTTAAGTATTTGTTTAGAATGACCATATTCCTGCAGATATTTTCTTCTAGTTTTACTTTTTTTTTTTTTTAGTTCTTTCAACTGTTGCCAGCTACAAATTCTTTAGGGATTTTTCTGTCTTCATCATACTGCTTTGTTTGTTTTATGGTTAGGCTTCTGTTTGTCAATTTAATTCTGAGCCGTGTAGAAAGAACTGAACATAGTGCATTTGGGTTTTGTCTAATGACAACTCCTCTCATTTTTGGATGCCACACTTGTGGCCTGTATTAGTCAGAGTTGTCTAGAGAGACTTAACTAATAGGATTGATTGATCGATCGATCTATCTA
>PVKP010028658.1:0-29863 GCA_004027715.1 Plecturocebus donacophilus | reverse complement strand
TCATTATGGTGATGCTGTTTACCTTTTGGTATGTTTTTGGAATGGCTGATACTGGTTGTTCCCGTCCATGTGTAGTGCTTCTTTCAGAAGCTCTTGTAAAGCAGGCCTGGTGGTGATGTAATCTCTGAGTACTTGTTTGTCCGCAAAAAATTTTATTTTTCCTTCACTTATGAAGCTTAGTTTGGCCGGATATGAAATTTTAGGTTGAAAGTTCTTTTCTTTAAGGATGTTGAATGTTGGCCCCCACTCTCTTCTGGCTTGTAGGGTTTCTGCTGAGAGATCTGCTGTGAGTCTGTTGGGCTTCCCTTTGTGGGTAACTTGAACCTTTTCTCTGGCTGCCCTTAGCATTTTCTCCTTCATTTTGACCCTGGTGAATCTGACGATTATGTTCCTTGGGGTTGCTCTTCTTGAGGAATATCTTTGTGGTGTTCTCTGTATTTCCTGGACTTGAATATTGGCCTGCCTTGCTAGGTTGGGGAAGTTTTCCTGGATTATATCCTGAAGCGTATTTTCCAGCTTGGATTCATTCTCTTCGTCACATTCAGGTACACCTGTCAAACGTAGATTAGGTCTTTTCACATAGTCCCATATTTCTTGGAGACTTTGTTCATTCCTTTTTACCCTTTTTTCTGTCATCTTGCCTTCTCTTTTTATTTCATTGAGTTGATCTTCAACCTCTGATATTCTTTCTTCTGCTTGGTCAATTCGGCCGTTGAAACTTGTGCATGCTTCGGGAAGTTCTCGTGTTGTGTTTTCCATCTCCATCAGTTCACTTATATTCTTCTCTAAGTTGTCCATTCTCATTAGCATTTCGTTAAATCTTCTTTCAACATTCTTAGTTTCTTTGCACTGGGTTAGAACATGTTCTTTTAGCTCACAGAAGTTTCTTATTATCCATCTTCTGAAGCCTGATTCTGTGAGTTCATCACACTCATCCTCCGTCAGGCCTTGTTCCCTTGCTGATGAGGAGCTGCAATCCCCTGTAGGAGGAGAGGCATTCTGATTTTGGGTGTTCTCAGCCTTTTTGCACTGGTTTCTTCCCATTTTTGTGGATTTATCCACCTGTCAACTTTGTAATTGCCGACATTCAGATTGGGTCTCTGAGTGGACGTCCGGCTTGTTGGTGATGAAGTTTTTTCTGTTTCTTAGTTTTCCTTTGGCGGGCGCCCCTTCCCCACAGAGCTGGGCCTTCCCGGGTTCAGCTGTGCTTGCTCTCAGTCCTCAGTGCTTCCAATTGCTGTTCTCCTTGTGGGGATGGGACCAGCCGAGCCTGACTAAAAGGGCATCCAGTCCCGTACACTCCGCACCGAGAAGCGCCGCGCCGGCCAAAAGAGTTGCGCTGGTGACCCGTGTGGCTCCTTCGCCGGGAATCTCCCAGTCTGTGGGCAACAAAAATTCGTCTGCAGTTGCGGCATCCGCTCACTCTCTGCACTTTCCCTGGGAGCTACAATCCTGAGCTGCTGCTACGTGGCCATCTTGGATCTCTCTCCGCCCGGTGATGAAGTTTTTTTATTTCTTAGTTTTCCTTTGGCAGATGCCCGTTCCCCACAGAGCCGGACCTTCCCGGGTTCGCTGTGCTTGCTGTGAAACTCTCAGTCCTCAGCGCTTCCAATTGCTGTTTTCCTTGTGGGGATGGGACCAGCCGAGCCTGTCTGTCCCGTATACTCCGCACCGGGAAGTGCCGCGCTGGGGCACCGGCAACACAGCCACGCCGGCCAAAAGAGTCGCGCTGGTGACCCGTGTGGCTCCTCTGCCGGGAATCTCCCAGTCTGTGGGCAACAAAAATTCGTCGGAAAGTGCGGCGTCCACTCGTTCTCTGTGCTTTCACTGGGAGCTACATTCCTGAGCTGTTGCTAATCGGCCATCTTGGATCTCTCTCCCCGACTTTTTTTTTTTTTTTGAGATGGACTTTCACTCTTGTTGCCCAGGCTGGAGTGCAATGGCATGATCTTGGCTCACTGCAACCTCCGCCTCCTGGGTTCAAGCGATGCTCCTGCCTCAGCCTCAGCCTCCCAAATAGCTGGGATTACAGGCATGCGACACCATGCCTGGCTAGTTTTTGTATTTTTAGTAGAGATATGATTTCACCATGTTGGTCTGGCTGGTCTTGAAATTCTGGACCTCAGGTGATTTGTCCACCTTGGCCTCCCAAAGTGCTGGGATTATAGGCATGAGCCACCATGCCCTGCCTACATTTTGTTATTCATCATTTGATGGATATTGGCTCATTGCCACTTTTTGCCTATTATGAATGACACTGCTATAAACTTTCCCATGCAAGTTTTTGTGTGGACATATGTTTTTATTTCTGTGATAGTTGCCTAGGAGTAGAATTGCTGGGTCACATGGTAACTCTATGTTGAATCATTTGAGGAGCTGCCAGGTTTTTTCCAGAGCGATTGTACCATTTTACATTCTCAACAACAGGGTACAAGAGTTCCAGTTCCTCCACATCTTGAGGCCTTTCTTTCTTGCTTTCTTTTTTAGATCAAATGTTTTTATTTTTATATACATGTGTTAGGAAGGAAAATGGGGGTGATTTGTTACCATTTAAATGCAATGGTATGTAAATAAGTTTTTTTTGAGACAGTGTCTTGCTCTGTCACCCAAGCTGGAGTGCAGTGGCGCAATCTTGGCTCTCTGCAACCTCTGCCTCCCGGGTTCAAGTGATTCTCCTGCCTCAGTATCCCGAGTAGCTGGGATTACAGGTGCCTGCCACCAGGCCTGGCTAATTTTTGTGTTTTATATAGAGATGGGGTTTCACCATCTTGGCCGGGCTAGTCTCGAACTCCTGACATCAAGTGATCAGCCCGCCTCAGCCTCCCAAAGTGCTGGGATTATAGGCATGAGCCACTGCACCTGGCCCAATTGTATATAAATAATTTAACTCAGAAAAATTTAACTTAGAAATATTTGATATATTTTAATAAATTTTACAAGCTGTGATTATCTTCTAAACCTGTGCAAGGTACAATGTACATTATTCAGGTGATGGTTATATGAAGATAAGACCTCTCCACTAAGCAATATATTCATATAACAAAATTGCACTTATACCCCTTAAATTTACACAAAACATCTCCTGCACAGGTACATTTTGCTTTGTTGATCTCTAACTTTAGTCTGAGTAAGACTAAATAACTTTATGGGAAAAATTACATATTACTATATATAATTAAATGTAATTTGATATATATAAAATCAGGCAGCTTGGTATAGCAATCGGGATCCCCAGGTGAGTCCATTGAAAATGGAGCAGAGATTCATCTTTGATAAAGACGTGTAGCTTCTTCTAATTCCAAAGTAAACATAATGAATGCACAAAATTTTATTTTAAGTTTCCTTTTAGAAATGTGAGCAAAAATATTTATTTCAGGACCTAATATGTGCTATGTATTTTCTGATGACTACCCTAGCTGTATGTGCTAGAGTACACACAGTGTGATGTGTTTCCATCATCCTATTGTAAAATTTTATATATATATATATATATATATATATATTTATTTATTTATTTTTGAGATAGGGTCTCACAGTGTCGCCCAGGCTGGAGTGCAGTGGTGCGATCATGACTCACTGTCACTGCAACCTTAACCTCCTGGGCTCAAGTGACCCTCCTACCTCAGCCTCCTGATTAGCTGGGACCACAGGCACCTGCCGCCACCCCTGGCTAATTTTTGAATATTTTTGTAGAGACAGGGTCTTCCTACGTTGCCCAAGCTCGTCTTGAACTCTTTGGGCTCAAGCAGTCCTCCCACCTTGGCCTCCCAAAGTGCTGAGATTACAGGTATGAGCCACTGTGCCTGGCCCCATTGGAACATTTTAGACATTGCCTAAGTAACTGTCAAATGGACCTGAATATTATATCAATTAGTTTGGATATTACTTTTATTTTTGGCTAGCAATGACCACAAAAGGGAGAGATGCTTATGACTGAAGAATTTATTATTGCTTTCTGCTGGTACACGACTTTCCCCGTGTCTGTCCCTTCTCCAGTCTTCTATTGTTGTTATATCTGTTTTTTCCCTCCTCATTGTCTTTGTGATTAGATTAGAGGCACCTGCATCACAATAGAATGTACTAGGGCTTCAAGTCAGCATGCCTGGTTCAAGTCCCATTATTTTTTTTTGAGACAGTCTCACTTTGTTGCCCAAGCTGGAGTGCAGTGGTGTGATCTTGGCTTACAGCAACCTCCGTTTCCCAGGTTGAAGCGATTCTCCTGCCTCAGCCTCCCAAGTAGCTGGGATTACATGTGTGTACCACCACACCCAGGTAATTTTTGTATTTTTGGTAGAGACGGGGTTTCACCATGTTGGCCAGGCTGGTCTTGAACTCCTGACCTCAAGTGATTGCCCACCTTGGCCTCCCAAAGTGCTGGGAATACAGGCGTGAGCCACCGCACCCAGCCTCAAGTCCCATCTTGAGGCCTTTCTTTAGCCACCATCTTCAGTGTCAGTTTTTGTTGCTTCCCCTTTCCCCAGAAGTTTCTTCCCATCCACTCCTTTAGTGTTCTTAGTCCCTTGGCTTTAAACGCCATCTATCTGCTGATGACACCCAAATTCCTATCTCTCCAGTTATCACTTTTCCCCAAACTCTAGACTTGTCCCTATTATCCTGAAATAATTATCAATAATGTTCTGATATGCTAGTTTCCTATGGCTGCTATAACATTACCACAAATGCATTGATTTAAACAACACAAATTTATTAGCTTGCAGTTCTGTAGGTCACAAGTCTGACATGGGTCTCACTGGGCCAAAATTGAAGGGTCCGCAGGCCCGAGTGCCTTTCTGGAGGTTCCAGAGGCGAATTTGTTAGCTTGCTCATTCAGGTTCTTGGCTGAGTCCAGTTGATTGTGACTGTAGGGCTGAGGTCCTTTGTTTCCTTGCTGGCTGTCAGCTGAGGGTCATGCTCAGCTTTTAGAGGTCATTGGCTCCTGGAAATCTTTGTCTTCAAAGCCAGCAATGGCGAATCCGGTTCTCCTCAGGCCTCATTTCTCCTGCCTCTTCTTCCATCCTTGCATCTTCCTGACCCATTCTTCTGCCTTCCTCTTCCACTTGTGATTTTTTTTTTTGAGACAGAGTCTCGCTCTGTTGCCCAGGCTGGATTGTGGTGGCATGATCTCGGCTCACTGTAACCTCTGCTTCCCAGGTTCAAGTGATTCTCGTGCCTCAGCCTCCTGAGTAGTTGGGATTATGGGTGTTTGCCACCACACCCGGGTAATTTTTGTATTTTTAGTGGAGATGGGGTTTCACCATGTTGGCCAGGCTGGTCTCGAACTCCTGACCTCAAATGATCCACCCACCTCGGCCCCCCAAAGTGCTGGGATTTAAGGATTGTGATTAGATTGGGCCCACCCAACAAATCCAGGAGAATCCCTCCATCTCAATGTCTGTAACAGTAATCACATGTGCAAAGTCTCTTTTGTCAGGAAAGGTAACATACTCACAGGTTCTGGGGGTTAAGGTGTGGACACCTTTGGTAGGGGCCATTATTCTGCTTACCGCGACTGGTTTGGACAGTTACAGAGACAGCGTGTGGTCCAGCCCACTGTCTACTTGACTTCTCTACTTGCATGTTTCATGGGCATTTTGAATTTAACATTTCCAAAATAGAACTTTTAATTCCTCCCCACTAAAACTCTGGCCCTCCTCGGTCTTCCCCACATCGACAAATGGTAAGATCATCTACCTGTTCTCAAGTCAAAAGCCAAAAACCAGCCACATGTAATCCCAGCACTTTGGGAGGCTGAGGCAGAACTTGCTAACTTGAGCTCAAGAGTTCGAGACCAGTCTGGGCAACATGGTGAAACCCATGTCTACAAAAATTAGCCAGGCATGGTGGTTTGTGCCTGTAATCCCAGCCACTCGGGAGGCTGAGGTGGAAGGATTGCTTGAACCTGGGAGATGGAGTTCTATTTTGGCAGTGAGCCGAAATAGCTCCACTGCACTCCAGCCTGGGACAACAGATATCCAGTCTCAGAAAAACAAACAAAACCCAGAAGCCTAGGTGCCACCCTTGACTCCTTTCTTTAACTCCCTACATTCAATTGCTCAGCAAATCATGCCGAGTCCACCTCCAAAATACATCTTGAACTCATTCATTCCTCTCCATCTTTATTGCCACTATTCTAGTCCAAGCCATCCTTTCTTGCTTGGACTTCTGAAATCACTTCTTAACTGGTCTTCTCACAGCCTTGCTTCCCTCCAATCCGTTTCTCCACACAGCAACTGAGTAATCTTTTAAAAATCAAAGTCAGATTATATTGCTTTTCTGCTTAAAAATCTTCGATGCCTCCCCACTGCATTTAGAATAAAATCTAACTTCTTGTTCTGGCCCACGTGGCCACATAAGATCTGGCTCTCTCTCTCCAGTCTCATCTCATCCCACTCTCACCACACTCTGGCTACCCTCGCCTCCTTTCTGTTCAACAAGGCTTTCTCACTGCCACACTTTTGCACTTGTTTTTCCCTCTGCCAGGAATGCTCTTCTCCCTCGTTCTTTTTTTTTCTTATTTTATTTTTAAAAATTATTATTATACTTTAAGTTCTGGTGTACATGTGCAGAACATGCAGGTTTGTTACATAGGTATACATGTGCCATGGTGGTTTGCTGCATCCATTTGCTCGCAATCTACATTAGGTATTTCTCCTAATGCTATCTCCCCTAGCCCCCCACCCCCCGACAGGGCCTGGTGTGTGATGTTCCCCGCCTTGTGTCCATATATTCTCATCGTTCAACACCCACTTATGAGTGAGAACATGTGGCGTTTGGTTTTCTGTTCTTGTGTCAGTTTGCTGAGAATGATGGTTTTTGAGATGGAGTCTCGCTTTGTCACCCAGGCTGTAGTGCAGTGGCACGATCTTGGCTCACTGCAGCCTCCACTTCCCGGGTTCAAGTGATTCTCCTGCCTCAGCCTCCCAAGTAGCTGAGATAACAGGCGTGCACTACCACATGGGGCTACTTTTTGTGTTTTTAGTAGAGACGGGGTTTTGCCATGTTGGCCAGGCTGGTCTCAAATTTCTGACCTCAAGTGATCCACCTACCTTGGCCTCCCAAAGTACTGGGATTACCGTACCCGGCCCCCTTTTTTTCATTTTTTAAGTCAAGTCAAGTGAAGCAGTGAGAGTAGGAAGGAACAAAGAAATATGTAGCTGGTTGTGATCAATTACTTGTAAACCCCACTGCACTTCGACCAGCCTTCCCTAGTTCTTTGCATGGTTGGCTCATTCTCATCCTTCAGGTCTCATCTCAAATGTCACCTGTCAGAGTGTCCTTCTCTGGCACCCTGATTTAAAATATTCCCCTCTGGCTTCAGCCAGGGAGGCAGAGGTTGCGGTGAACTGAAATCGCACCACTGCACTCCATCCTGGATGACAGAGTGAGACCCTATCTCAAACAAAACAAAACCAAAACCAAAAATAAAATATTCCCCTTCCCCTTACCTCCACATAATTCTCTAATAAAGCACCCTGTATATAAGCACCCTCATAACATTATAGTCCATGATTACCTAAATTATTGATTGGTTACTTGTTTATTGACTGCCACTCTCACTAGAATATAAGCTCCTTGAGGGCAAGGACCTTATCTGCCTTTTGTGCCACTGTGTCTGTAGTGCCTAGCAGTTATTGAATAAATGCAGAAAGCCACTCTTCTTACTCTAACCCACTTTTGCTTGCTTCCATCTCTGTGACACTGCATATGCCCTGACTTTAACCTGAAATGCCTTCCTATTCGTGACTAATACATATCCTTTAACTTCCTTCAAAATTTAGTTCAAGACTCATGGCTGGGTGCAGTGGGACATGCCTGTAATTGCAGCACTTTGGGAGGCTGAGACAGGTGGATCACCTGAGGCCACAAGTTCAAGACCAGCCTGGCCAACATGGTGAAACCCTGTCTCTACCAACAAAATACAAAATTAGCCAGGCATGGTGGCAGGCGCCTGTAGTTCCAGTTACTCAGGAGGCGGAGGCATGAGAATCGCTTGAACCTGGGAGGCAGAGGTTGCCATTAGCCAACCTGGGTGACAGAATGAGTCTCTGTCTATAAAAAAAAAAAAAAAAAAAAAAAAAGACTCACAACCTCCCCAAATCTCTGTTGATTACTAGTCTCTCTCCCCTGTGATGACCCCTTCAGTTTTTTATTCACTAAGTATAAGCTCCTTAGCAATCTTAGAAACAGTTGATACATTATCATGCCTTTGCGTTTGCTTTGTAATCAGTCATTTCATATATGTAGGCATGTATGTTTTGTTCCTTAAGCCCATAAATTCCTTCTGAATCAATATTGCATCACACATCTTTATAATCCTTCTCAAGTACTTAGTCCAGTGTGGTGCACACTGTCAGCCATAAAGCAGAAAGGCAGAACCCTCTCTTCATACCTCCAAGGAAATGAAATTAGTTGGAAGTTTATTTTAGAAACAGAACAAGAGTTTTAGAGTTCTTCTGAAATTAGAAAAATCAGGCATATTATTTTCCCCACTTAATTTAATGAAGAAAAAATCAAAACTGCAGCTCAGAAAACATTTCTGTGCATGACAACTGCAAGAGCTTGGCTATCTATTTAATAATACTTGTGGAAGGGCAGGGTGCAGTGGCTCACACCTGTAATCCCAGCACTTTGGGAGGTGGAGGTGGGCGGAACACCTAGAGTCAGGAGTTGGAGACCAGCCTGGCCAACATGGTGAAACCCTGTCTCTACTAAAAATGCAAAAATTACCCAGGCATGGTGGCAAGTGCCCGGAATCTCAGCTACTTGGGAGCCTAAGGCTTGAGAATCGCTTGACCTCAGGAGGCAGAGGTTGCAGTGAGCTGACATCACGCCATTGCACTCCAGCCTAGGTGACAATATTTTTCAAAAGAAAAAAAAACTTGTGGAAGAATACCCAAGATATTACCATGAAATAATGTGAGGTTAGGATATTAGAGTTAAACAAATAAAGTAAAAAATATTTTTGCAGCCTTCAGAACTGTTTGAAAAGTTGTCTGTTTCAAGGAAAATAAAGAGTAAAATACATGAATTATTCACTCTGGGTAAAGAATCTGCCACCCTCCAAACTCTAACAGATTGAGCTACAGATGAGATTTCCATGTGTGTGTGTGTTAACTGCCATTCTCTATAAAACAGAATGCTGCAGCAGCTGGAAAAGTGAATTATGTTGGTATACTTAAATAGGATAAGGCTCAGAGAGTTTACAGATTTGGCCAGTATGTATTTAACCATAGTTTTATAACTCAGATTAGCAATAAATGCCCAACACGTCATTTTTTCTTTGGAAAATAAATTTAATAGGAAAAATACTTGCAACATACTGAAAATCTCTCTCTGTGTATGAGTGTATGTGTGTGTATAAATTAACAATTTAATGTTAGATATTAATGCACTTTTATTTTTTGACATGGAGTTTTGCTCTTGTTGCCCAGGCTGGAGTGCAGTGATGTGATCTCAGCTCACTGCAACCTCTGCCTTCCGGTTTCAAGCGATTCTCCTGCCTTAGCCTCCTGCGTAGCTGAGATTACAGGTGCATGCCACCACCTGGCTAATTTTTTTGTATTTTTAGTAGAGACAGGGTTTCACCATGTTGGCCAGGCTGGTCTCGAACTCCTGACCTCATGATCCGCCTGCCTCGGCCTCCCAAAGTGCTGGGATTACAGGCATGAGCCACCGCACCCAGCCTTATATTAATGCATTTAAAAACGTATGGGTAGGTGCTATTTGAAAAGTATAGTTAAACTTTACATAGAATTCCTAAGGTGGAACAATCCTCAAATTTGATTTTTAGAAAGTTCGATACAGATGATTAGGCTAAAGTGTTTATAGTCAGTTACATTTTTTTGGGTATGTGTGTCAAATGTTCCATTTGATCCTTTCTAGGCAACTGGGACATCTTTGAGAATAACTTGAATAAAGAATTTATTTTCAGGGTAGGCTTGCAAAGCAAGTTAAAAAGGCATAGAATTCAGGCCACTGAACTATGACTTCAATCAGAAGAAGGTCTTTGGGGCATAATTAAGCAGTCATGGTATAAATTGTCTTCCTGAAACACAAGATTTTAAGCCTGGGATGCCTCAAATTTCAAAAAAGGAGGATGATTCTACTACAATAGTGATAGCTTTTAAATGTTCGATATTTGATGAAACTAAATAAAAACATCGAACATTTAAAAGCTATCACTATTGTGATACACATCACTGAGTGGTGTGTACACTCAGAAGTCAGCAAAAATTTGAGTTCAAGAAAGATTGTGTTGGGGCAGGGTGCAGTGGCTCACACTGTAATCCCAGTGCTTTGGGAGGCCAAGGCAGGAGGAGTGCATGAGCGCAGGAGTTCAAGACCAGCTTGGGCAACATAGCAAGACCCCCCTCCCCTCCAAAAAAAATTAGGTGTGGTGGTGCACACCTATGGTCTCAGCTCTTGGGAGGTTGAAGCAGGAGGATATCTTGAGTCCAGGAGTTTGAGGCTGCAGTGAGCTATGATTGTGTCAGTGTATTCCAGCCTGGGTGACAGAGTAAGACCCTGTCTCTAAAAACAAAACAAAACAACAGATTGTATTGAGAAGTCTCAGGTCAAACTAAACAAAACTAGGCTGACGTTGGTTAATGCAAGCTTTGCATTAAGTACAAGTGACCTGGTGGCTCTGCTCACAATGTGGTATCCACTCAGCCAAGTCAATTACATGTTGCTTTGAGATGTTATGACAATGCCCTTTCTTTGGTGTTATGTTTCTATTCAGAGCATAAATTGTACATTTTATCACTGCTAGACTCTGATTACAAAATCTCGTGGAATGCCATCATGACACACTCATGTTGGGAAACCTTCTCATGGTGCAGGAGTTCATGGGGACATCAGTTTGGAGGTTTGAGGTGGTGCATGACCGTACTGTCTCATATACCAGAGCAGCAGACAGCAGTAGCTTCTCCTCCCTCCTTAGGTGCCCAGTTATGAAGCTACAGTTATCTGTGATTGCAACACGCCGTCAGTGCACTTCTAGTTCCATTCCATTTTATAGAGTTGGTTTTTTAGACTTCAGTTTTCTCATTTTGAAGAACTTCTTTAATTCTCGTAATTCCTGGGGCTGCAAACTCTGATCGACTCCTGGGGTCAATTTATAGCTCAGTGGAGACAGAATGTAACCATTTTGATAAAGACAGATTCTCTTGCAGAACTCAAAGGTGCTAAACATAATTCCAAAATATGGAACTATCTGTTAAAACAGAAAATGAAAATCAAGTTAAATTCTTAAAAAGAAAACAATGTGTCTGCAGTCTACTTGGATTAGGGTAAAGTGAGATAATGGCAGTGGCAATACAAATGGCAACTGTTTTTGGAATCAGAGAAGATGGCAAAAGGAAAGCTGGCTCATTGGGCTGGGAGAGGAATGACAGTGATTGAAGGGGATGCCCTGCCTGGGAGGTACTGGATCTGGGTTATATGCACGCAGATGATCTAATACTGCCTGTCATGATATGCTGGCCTTGACTGGAATCATTTACATGCCAGCTAGTGCAAGGTTAGTCCAGAGTACTTAACCTGATGCACATACGCATATACACATACATTTTTGCATAGAATTTTAGGATGAGGGGTTAGGTTCCCCTTAGGGGCCCATGAACCTCCACATTAGGAATCTCTGCACTAAATGCTCAGCTCCTCTGGAATGGGGTATAAGATACTCCACCACTGTACGTGTTCCCCTCTCTAAAGGGCTGACAGACAGCGTGCATTCATCGGCCTTGTGCTACCCATTAGTGCTACAGGGGGTTTTCCAAGCTAACTGTGATGGGGGATGACAAAGGAAGAGGGTAGAATTGGAAGAGGCAGAGGAGCAGCAGAGACTAGTAGCTCTTCTTACCTTCAGTAAATTGGCTGTTAATCCATTCCAGAGCCCCAGGACCCCCTGGGCCTTCACTACCTGCCGGAAGCAGTCCACTGCTCCTGAGAAATGGACATCTACTCCTCCATTGTTTGGGAGGTAGGGGCTCTGAGCCTGGCAGGAAACAAGCTGGGATGAGATGATTGAAACACCAGGAAATAAATGTCCTAATGGAAGAAGCCAGGGTCTCAAGTCTGCACTCTAGATGCTGTGCTCCTGGCCAAGATGATAGCAAAGAATGGCTGCCGTGGGGTTCTTCTTGTTCTATGGGCTTAGAATACATATTAACATGCAGTACAATCATGATATCCTGTCTACATATTTGTGGTTTATTTTGCCTGGAAGGAAGCAGACATTTGTGACAGACTCAATTTCATACTTACAGTCCCTCCCAACCTATGCCTTCTGGACATGATAAACATACTCCCATGCCCTTAGCCTTTTTACAGTATTCTCCTGTTTCCTTCTCTTTACTGGTCCTTCCCCTGTGAAGCTCCCAAGCAGAGGCTGTTCATTTCTCCACATCACAGATGTGACAGGGTAGGGAGCAGAGTGATGGTGGCATTCTTCTCACTCTCTGTTGCTGTTCCCAGACTCTTCCTCCTTCACTCTCATGACAGAAGCACTTAACTGCGGCTGATGTCACTGAACCATACTCCTTGGCCTGCTATTATCTCCTAATCTGGCCACTCTTCCACATTCATTGAAGAGTGTGACACCTGGTAGCTCACCCTCTCCGAGCCTTACCATCATCTTAGGTAACTTTGGCGTCTATAAAGATGACCCAGCCTATGACCAGTTTCTGGCCCTCGGCTTCAGTGATCTTCACCTTTATACCACTTTGGCTATCCCATGGACATCATCACCACCTTCAGAGCCATCCTGACCAAACCCTGTTATTATCCAAATGCTCCATCTCTGAAAGGAATGTTTTATCCTTTATTATTATTATTTTTGAGACAGAGTCTCACTCTGTCGCCCAGGCTGGAGTGCAGTGGCATGATCTTGGCTCACGGCAACCTCTACCTCCTGAGTTCAAGCGATTCTCCTGTCACAGCCTTCTGAGTAGCTGGGACTACAGGTGCATACCACCATACCTGGCTAATTTTTGTATTTTTTGTAGTGATGGGGTTTCACTATGTTGGCCAGGCTGGTCTCAAACTCCTGGCCTCAAGTGATCTGCCCACCTTGGCCTCTCAAAGTGCTGAGATTACAGGCGTGAGCCACTGTACCCAGTCATCCTCTTAGAAAAATAATTTTATGATCAGATGAAATGACTTTTCAATATACCATCTACATATAAAACTGGTACTACTTGTCTGGGGATGTCCCCTCATAGCTGGCTTTCAGAAATGGCATTGAGTTTAGATTAAACTATGCACGTACTCTGGTTTGTTTCTGAAATGTTTAGCTGGGGCTATATGGCATTCTGTGGCAATGGAACCAAGATTTTCAAAGTGGGAGAGGAGGTGTGGTACAACAGTAAGAAGAGCACACTCTGGAGTTGAGCAGGTTCGTTTCTAGTCCTGATTTCTGCACTTACTTGGCCATGTGACCCTAGGCAGCTTACCTAGCCTTCAGAGCATTCACTGCCTTTTAATATTTGGTATAATTTACTTATTAATTTCCTTTATTTATCTGCTCCTTCCTTGCAACTAGAATTTCAGCTACATGGAAGGAGGGATTTTTTGTGTCTATTTTATTCACTGTATCCTTAGTATCCTTAACAGATAGTAGATATTTAATCAACATTTGAATAAATGAAATGTATTCCATTGTCAACCTCCTGGTTGCCAAATCCAGTGGCTCTTTTTGGTTATATCATTACTGGATTTTTTTTGTTTTCAGATGGTGTCTTGCTCTGTGTCCCAGGCTAGAGTGCAGTGGCACAATCTTGGCTCACTGAAACCTCCACCTCCTGAGTTCAAGTGATTCTTCTGGCTCAGCCCCCCTGAGTAGCTGGGACTACAGGCATGTGCCACCATGCCCAGCTAATTTTTGTAGTTTTAGTAGAGACAGGGTTTCACCATATTAACCAGGATGGTCCCAAACTCCTGACCTAGTGATCCACCCGCCTCAGCCTCCCAAAGTGCTAGCATGACAGGTGTGAGCCACTGCGCCCGGTTATTACTGGATTTTTAAGGGGGCAATATTTGGCACTGGGAACCAGCAACTCTTTTGGTCCTCCTCAATTTATATACCCTTTCTAGAAAATTCTACCATAGCTTTTGCTTTAAACACCTCCTACAGGCAGATGGCTCCCAAATCTTTATCTTTGGCTCTGACCTCCCACTGACCTCCAAAACCAAGCACCCAACTGCCTACTGGGCAGCTCTACCTGCATAGTACACAAGTACTCAAAACTCGACACACCTAGAACCCACTGTTGTCTTTCTCCTCGACAATGTCAGATTTATTTTCTTCTGTACTTCTTATCTCAGTGATGAATGGCCGTACTGTTCAACCAGCTACCCCAAGCCCGAAACCTGGGATTTCTTCGTTTGCTCACCCTCACTGTCCTATCCAAGCAATCATCAAGTCCTATCAGTCCTGTCTTCTAAATAGAGCATTTCTCAAATCCAGCCCCTCCTCTTTATCCCCTCTGGCATTCCGTTAGTTCAGGCTACCACCATCTCATGTGTGCATTACTGCAGCAGTCTGTTTCTGGCCTCTTGGACCCACTACTGTCATTTTCAATTCTTTTCTTTCTTTTTGTTTTTTATGAGATGGAGTCTCACTCTGTTGCCAGAGCTGGAGTGCAATCATGCCTCACTGCAGCCTCAACCTCCTGGGCTCAGGTGATCCTCCCACCTCAGCCTCCCAGGTAGCTGGGACTACAGGCATGTGCCACCATGCCCAGCTAATTTGTGTGTGTATGTGTTTTTTTTTGTTTTTTTTTTTTTTTGTTTTTTTTTTATAGAGACAGGGTTTCCCTACGTTGCCCAGGCTGGTCTCGAACTCCTGGGCTCACGTATCCTCTCACCTTGGCCTTCCAAAGTGCTAGGATTACAGGTGTGAGCCACCACATCCAGCCTCCAATTCTCCATTTTTTTTTTTTGAGATGGAGTCTCACTCTGTCACTCAGGCTGGAGTGCAGTGGCATGATCTCAACTCACTGCAGCCTCTGCCTCCTGGATTCAAGCGATTCTTCTGCCTCAGCCTCCCAAGTAGCTGGGATTATAGGTGCATGCTACCACACCCGCCTAATTTTTGTATTTTCAGTAGAGATGGGGTTTCCCCATGTTGGCCAGGCTGGTCTCAAACTCCTGACCTCAGGTGATCCACCCACCTCGGCCTCCCGAAGTGCTGGGATTACAGGTGTGAGTCACTGTGCCTGGCCTCATTCTTTATACTACAGTCAGAACACATTTCTAAGATTCCAATTCAGACCACTGACTCCTTTGTTGACTTTTTACCACCTATAGGATAAAATCTAAGCTCCTTAGAATAATACGTAAGGCCCTTCATGGCAACTTTTCCAGCATGAAAAGCGTCACTCACCCCAATCATACTGACTGCACTCCTTTGCTCTTTTTGTTTTTGAGATAAAGTCTTACTCTGTCACCTAGGCTGGAGTGCAGTGGCATGATCTCTGCTCACTGCAACCTCTGCCTCCCAAGTTCAAGCAATTCTCCTGCCTCAGCCTCCTGAGTAGCTAGGATTACAGGTGCCTGCCACCATGTGCAGCTAATTTTTGTATTTTTAGTAGAGGCGGGGTTTTACCATTTTGGTCAGGATGGTCTCCTGACCTCATGATCCACCTCCCTGGGCCTCCCAAAGTGCTGGGATTACAGGCAAGAGCCATTGTGCCTGGCCTGCCCTTTTTTGTACTTCCATTATCCCCTCAAAAGACTATTCATTTATTTGCATATTTACTGATACTTACTATATGCCAGACACTCAGGATACATTAGTGAACCAAACAGACAAAAGCCCCTGTTCCTATAAAGCTGAAATTCTAATTGCAGGCAAAGAGTAGAGAAAGAAAGAAAATAAATAAGCAAATAATGCCAAATACTAAGAGGAGGTGAGTGCTCTGGATAAAATAAAAGCAGGGGAAACATATAGGGAGTGTCTGGAGGATTCTGAAGTGTTTATTAGGGTAATCAGAGAAGACCTCACCAAGAAGATAACTTTTGAGTGGAGATCTGAAGGAAGTGAGGAAGTGAGTTGTACAGATATCTTCAAAGGCCATGAGACAAGAGCATGTCTGGGGTGTTAGAGAGGCAATGAGGAGACTAATGTGGTGACAATGGAATGAACAAAATAGAGAGTAATGGGATATGACTTCAGAAAGTAAATGGTGGCCAGACTGTATAAGGCTGGTAGGCCACACAGTAAACATTTTGGCTTTTTTTGTTCTGTTTTGTTTTTTTGAGATGGAGTTTTGCTCTTGTTGCCTAGACTGGAGTGCAATGGCACAATCTTGGCTCACTGCAACCTCTGCCTCCCGGGTTCAAGCAATTCTCCTGCCTCAGCCTCCTGAGTACCTGGAATTACAGGAGTGTGCCATCATGCCCGGCTAATTTTTGTATTTTTAGTAGAGATGGCATTTCACCATGTTGGCCAGGCTGGTCTCGAACTCCTGACATCAGGTGATCCACCCGCCTCGGCCTCCCAAAGTGTTGGGATTACAGGCATGAGCCACCATGCCCGACCTGCATTTTGGCTTTTACTGAGTGAGAAGACAGGTCGTTGGTGGGGGTGGGGGGGTTATGAATAGAGTAGCATGACCTAATTTATATTTTCACATGATCACTTTGGCTGCTGTGTTGAAAAATACTCAAGGATGGAGGGAAAAGTAGGATGGAGACTGGTTAGGAGATTACTAGAGTAATTTAGGCAAGAGATGATGGTAGCTTGGACTGGGATGCTAGTGGTGGAGTGGTGAGCAGTGATCAGACTCAATATATTCTGAAGGTGGAGTCAACAGGATTGGCTGATGGACTGGATGAGGGTGTGAGAGGGGAGTCAAGGATGGCTCTATTTAAAATTTTTTCTTTTGTTTTTCTTTTGTCATCCTATGTAAGAAGTTAAAGGATGGCTCTAATGTTTCTGGTCTGAGCAACGGGATAGACGGAAGTGCCATTAACTGAGATGGGGAATGCTATGGGAGAAGCAGGTTGGCTGTTTTTGTTTTTTGAGGGTGGGAGGAAGCATCAGGAATTCAACTGTGCAATGCCTGTTAGCCATTCAAATAGAGATGGGGAGTTGGCTACAGAAGTCTCGAGTTGAGGGGAGAGGTCAGGGCTAGAGACATAATTTGGGAGTCATCAGTACACAGATGGTATTTAAAGCCAGGAGACCAGATGCTCACTTAGGGCTTGAGCCTGGGGATACTTCCACATTTACAGGTCAAGGAAATAGGAGGCCCAGCAAAGACTGAGAAGGAGCAGTCGGTGAAGAAGGAAAAGGAAAGTGTGGCATCCAGGAAGCCGAGTGAAGGTGTTATGTCAAGGAGGAGGGAGCTGCTGAGGGCCCAGTAAGATGAGGACTCAGAATTGACCACTGGATCTAGACACATGGAGGTCACTGGTTATCATAAAAAGAGAAGTTTTGGCTGGGTGCGGTGGTTCACATGTGCAATCCCAGCACTTTGGGAGCCGTGGCGGGAGGATTGCTTGAGCCCAGGAGTTCAAGACCCGCCTGAGCAACATAGTGGGACTCCTATCGCTGCAAAAAATATATAAATTAGCTGGGTGTGGTGGTGCACACCTGTAGTTCCAGTTACTTGGGAGGCTGAGGTGGGAGGGTTGCTTGAGCCCTCAAGGTTGGGGCTGCAGTGAGCCATGATTGTGCCACTGTACTCCAGCCTGGGTGATAGAGTGAGTCCCTGTCTCAAAAAATAAAAGAAAAGTTTACTGGGTGGTGGAGCAAACATCTAACTGGAATAGATTTAAGAGAGAATGAGGCTGGGCATGGTGGCTCACGCCTGTAATCCCAGCACTTTGGGAGGATGAGGCGGGTGGATCACTTCAGGTCAGGAGTTTGAGACTAGCCTGGCCAACATGGTAAAACCCTGTCTCTACTAAAAATACAAAAATTAGCCAGGCATGGTGGTGGATGCCTGTAATCCCAGCTACTTGGGAGGCTGACACAGAACTGCTTGAACCCAGGAGGCAGAGGTTGCAGTGAGCTGAGATCGCCCCACTGTACTCCAGCCTGGGTGACAGAGAGAGACTGTCTGAGAAAAAAAAAAAAAGAAAAAGAGAGAGAAGGAGAGTTGGGCACAGTGGCTCACACCTGTAATTCTAGCACTTTGGGAGGCCAAGACAAGTGGATCACCTGAAGTCAGGAGTTCGAGACCAGCCTGGCCAACATGTTGAAACCCCATGTCAGCTAAAAATACAAATATCAAAAATTAACTGGGCATGGTGGCAGACACCTGTAATCCCACCTACTCAGGAGACTGAGGCAAAAGAACCGAGGAGGTGGAGGTTGCAGTGAGCTGAGATCGTGCCACTGCACTCCAGCCTGAGCAACAGAGTGAGATTCTGTCTCAAAAAAAAAAAAAAATGGGAAGAGAAAGATTGGAGATGGTTAATATAGACAACTCTTTCAAAGAGGCTTCTTTCACAATTGTATTGTAATCATGTTCAATTTACATATCTGCTTCTGCTAGTGTGCTGTGAACTCTGTGAGGACTAGGTCTTGTTAATTTCTGTATCTCTAGTCCCTTAACCAGCAGCTGACACATGACTGGTACTCAATGAATGGTTTGCTGAATGAGTACATAAAATGCTCAGTATAAGAGTGGGCTGGAAATTTTACAGCATTTTCATATAATTTTATGCATGAGTTATAAGAATGAGAGGTCAAGACATACACTGTAATGTAGAATCTTTGCAGAAAACAAATATCAAAATTCATTTCATTTCGCTCTTCACAAGACATTTTGATGGCCCTATTTTACTAAGATGTAATGGCATAGTACAAAATATCACACATGTATTCCATATTACTACTGCCAGTACCAATACTGACATTTATTGACTGCCTATGTGTCTGTTACAGTTGAGGAAACTGAGGCTCAGGGACAGGTTAAGTGATTTGACCAAGGTCATACAGCAGGTAATGAACAGATTTTATTCTGTTTTATATTCTAGTTAGTTGTTTCCTGTCTCTTTCCCTCAGGAGACTATGAGACCTGTGATGCCTAGGACCATGTTTTACTTAGCTTTTCTCTCTTCCACCCTGCTTAAAAATTGGTAGAAGAATGAATTACAATTAGAGAAGCAGTGTGAAAACTAGATTTTACTGATTCAAATTGGGCTTTCTGGACTCTTTTTTTTTTGAGATGGAGTTTCACTCTGTCACTCAGGCTAGAAAGCAGTGGTGTGATCCTGGCTCACTGCAACCTCTGCCTCCCAGGTTCAAGCAATTCTCTTGCCTCGGCCTCCAGAGTAGCTAGTATTGCAGGTGCATGCCACCACACCCAGCTAATTTTTATACTTTTAGTAGAGATGGGGATTTGCCATGTTGGCCAGGCTGGTCACAAACTCCTGACCTCAGGTGATCCCCCTGCCTTGGCCTCCCAAAGTGCTGGGATTACAGGCGTGAGCCACCTCTTTGTTGCCCCTGACCATGAAAGCTGGCTCTTTCTTGCTCTTCTTCTGATGACTAGATCTCCAAGGCCTTGATTACTTTAGGCTCTGATAATGCAGATCCCTAAACCAGAGAACCAAATCTGAAAGGGACCCTAAGATCTTCCTGTCTAATTATTCATTTTACAAATGAAAACCTACCACCTGGAGAAGCAGAGTAACTTAACCAAAGCCCCCAGCTGGTGTGTAGCAGAGGCAGGCCTAGAAGCCAGATGCTCGGCCTACTGGGCCACTCTAATCTGCACTCCAGGATCTTGCCTCCTGGTGACTGACCTTGGCCTCTAGGCTCCAAGGCTTCGCACTACAACGTATGCTGCACCTGATAGCCACCTAACTCATGCCCTTGTAGGACACCCCACCCCACTAGTGTTGCTGCACAACCCTGGCAATGCCAGTCATCATCTTGTCCAAGTTAGACTTTAGCTTCTCTCATGACCCCCAACTATAAGGACATTCAATACAACATATATAAAAGGTCATTAACTCCAACTGTGGGAATGTATGGGGGTGGGGGGAGTCAGCCTCAATGAGTGAAATCTAAATTATGAAACTTTGGAAAGACATTCCATTTTATTATATATGACTGGAACTAGATTAATGAAGGGCAACCTAATAGAGACACTTTTCAGGCCTTTCATGCATGGCTGAATGATGTGTGGAAGGCAAGGTACAGCACGAATGTTCTGTATGTGGGCTTTACCATCACACAGACCTGGATTGGAACCCTGTGTCTTCTACTCACTAGCTATTTGATCCTAAGCAAGTTCCTTAACTTTTGTTTTTGAGACAGAGTCTTACTCTCTCAACCGGGGTGGAGTGCAGTGGCATGATCTTAGCTCACTGCAACCTCTGCCTCCAAGCGATTCTTATTCCTCAGCCTCCTGAGTAGCTGGGGTTACAGGCACACATCACCATGCCTGGCTAATTTTTGTATTTTTAGTAGAGACGGGGGTTTGCCGTGTTGGCCAGGCTAGTCTCGAACTCCTGACCTCAAGTGATCCACCTGTCTCAGTCTCCCAAAGTGCCAGGATTACAGGCATGAGCCACCTCACCCGGCAACCTCCTTAACTTCTCTGAGCTTCAATTTCCTTATTTCAAAAATGGGAGTGATAATACCTAGCTCTTAGGGTTGCTGTGAAAATTAAATGAGACAACGAAGAGTGCCAGCAACATTGTAAGTGTCAATAATGTTAGCCATTATTAGTAATAAATAGGTATTTCAGCAGGCTTTAAAAGCAGCTTCTTTTGGTAAAGAGTTTAAATATTCCTATAATTATGCTGTTTATATGACTAATTTGCTTACTAAGCCCTGGGTTATTAGAATTTTAGGTTAGTGGCATAAAAACTGATGAGGTTTCACAATTCTTTACTTTTTATTAGATTGTTGTATCTTTCCATATTAATCCAGCTCAAAGGATCAATATTCTATGCTTTAAAAATATAGTATGGCTGGGCATGGTGGCTCATGCCTGTAATCCCAGCACTTTGGGAGGCTGAGGCTGGAAGATCGCTTGATCCCAGGAATTCAAGACCAGCCTGGGCAACATGATGAGACCTCATTTCTATAAAAGAAAAAAAAATTAGCCAGGCATGGTGGCATGTACCTGTAGTCCCAGCTACTCAGGAGGGAGTAGCTCCTGAGGCAGGAGGATCGAATGAGCCCAGGAGGTTGAAGCTGCAGTGAGCCAAGATGACACCGCTGCACTCCAGCCTGGGCAATAGGGCAAGACCCTGTCTCAAAAAAAATAAAATAAAAATAAAAATAGAGTTCTCCATCAAGGTAAAGGGTGAAACTCTGGAGTTAGGCCTTCTCTTTAAGGTGTAGTGACAAGCAAACACAGATGATTGTGAGAAATAGAACATGAAATAGACAAGCTAAGTCACCCAGCTTGGTTACAGTAGGCACAATGGCTAGGGGTCTTCGGTAGATGTCTCACTTTAAAGTGTTGCCTTTAGCATTGTTTGAACTCAACCTTTCCTTCTTACCCCATCAGTAAAGAACTGTTAACCAAAGGGATAGTAAGTCTCCTTTTCCCTTACAAAGAAATGGCCTAATCACAAGACTTCAAGTTCCTCCTGCTCATGTAAGACTGAAATACTAAAAAGAGGAAATTACATTCATGCAGGAAAGTAACCTCCTTATTTTGCTACCAAATAAGGTGACTGATTTATCACCTGCCAATTTCTGGTAAGAATTGTAAAAAGCCCCAGGTTATGAGTCAAGGTAATCATTCTGTAATCTGGTGCTCCCCACAACTAAAACAAAAAGACACTAGGTAACACATATTATATAACAGGTCAATTATAAACAACTTGTGATTAATCAAGAGCCATCTATATCCAGTCTTAGGACCTTAACTATCTTCCTTAATTTCTGGACTTCACTCTACCTGCACGGCCAAGGCATCAGTGGTCATGTGGATCATTGTAGTAGTTTCCTTAGCAATCCTGCCTTCTCCCACTGAAAGTCCATTTTGTACAGTGATTATTTTTTTTGAGATGCAGTCTCACTCTGTCGCCCAGGCTGGAGTGCAGTGGCACAATCTCAGTTCACTGCAACCTCCACCTCCCAGGTTCAAGTGATTCTCCTGCCTCAGTCTCCTGAGTAGCTGGGATTACAGGCATGCACCACCACACCCTGTAATTCTT
This sequence comes from Plecturocebus donacophilus, assembly GCA_004027715.1. NCBI lineage: Eukaryota > Metazoa > Chordata > Mammalia > Primates > Pitheciidae > Plecturocebus > Plecturocebus donacophilus. The sequence goes on along the minus strand of PVKP010028658.1, from coordinate 7,726 downwards.
TGAATTTTAGTAGAGCCAGGGTTTCACCATGTTGCCCAGCTGGTCTTGAACTCCTGACCTCAGGTGACGTGCCCGCCTTTGCCTCCCAAAGTGTTGGGATTACAGGCATGAGCCACTGTGCTCAGCCACATATAGTGATTTTTAAAAATCAGATTTTTTTTTTTGCTCACCTGCTTAAAACATTTTAATGACTTTATATCACACTTAGAATGAAATCTAAATTTCTTACTGAAGCCTACAAGCCATAGTGCTAATATGGTGGTAAAGTTTACAACTGGTTCTCTGGGGGAAAATAAAAAAAGGTCTGAGTCGTAGCATTTACCAATTTCAGCAGCGTCAGTCCTCCCACTATGGCTGATATCAGGCTACCAAATGTGAAGTCAACTAGCCCCCAAGTTTCCTGAAATGTAACAGTCAGTTCTTCTGAGCCAGTAGGAAGTGGCTCCAGCATGCTAAATGTAGGCTACAAGGTCTTATATGATCTGCTCTGCCCACCACCTTTTTTTCTCTTTTTTTAAAAATTTTAAATATGTTTTAGGTCGGGTGCAGTGGGGTGGTTCACGCCTGTAATCCCAGCATTTTGGGAGGCTGAGGTGGGCAGATCACTTGAGGTTGGGAGTTTGAGACTAGCCTGGCTAATATGGTGAAACCCCGTCTCTGCTAAAGATACAAAAATTAGCCAGGTGTGGTGGTGCATGCCTGTAGTCCCAGCTACTTGGGAGGCTGAGGCACGAGAATTGCTTGAACCTGGGAAGCAGAGGTTGCAGTGAGCCGAGATCACACCACTGCACTCCAGCCTGGTTGTTGCAGCGAGACTCCATCTCAAAAAAAAATTTTTTTTTTTTTTTTAACAGAGATGTGGTGTCACTATGTTGCCCAGGCTGGAGTGGGCAACACAGGCTATTCACAGGTGCAATCCCATTACTGATCAGCACGGGAGTTTTGATCTGCTAGGTTTCCAATCTGGGCCAGTTCACCCCACCTTTGGCAACCTAGTGGTCTCCTGCCCCCAAGAGGTCACCATAGTGATAATGAACTTAATATGGACATCTGATAGCTAATCAGATGCAGCGCTGTATAGCCCAGAAGTCTTGGGCTCAAGTGATCTTCTTGCCTCAGCCTTCCTAGTAGCTGGGACCATAGGCATGCACCACCATGCCCGATCTGCCCACCTTTTCAACTTTATCTTGGGTCACTGTTAGCAAAGCAATGGTAGCATCTGATGAGTTTGGAAGGGTACTTGGCTGCAATGTGGGGCCAAGTCACAAAACCCTTCAACTGTGCTGGCCTTCTTTCTGTTCTCCTCTGCTTGATGATTTCTATCTGTATCTGTCCTCTGAGCCACAGGATCATGTAATCAACTACCTACTTGACTCAAAACCTGAGTCGCCTCGCCTTGCCCTTGCCCTCACCCTCGCCCTGCCTTGCCTCCTGCACCTCACAGCAAGCCAGGGTTCCTCTTCTTTCCCCCACTAACTCTTTAGCATCTCATCTGCTGCTCTAGGCTGAGGGACTAGAGGACATCTTGGTCGTTTCAGTGCTGTGGCCAGTCGTGGCAGGCCGGGCTTCAGCGTCCAGTCAGGGCAGCGTGCAGACCGAATGGGCACTTGGGTGGGAGACACAGAGGAGTGTGCCTGGGGCTTGTTGGGAACGTGCTGCCCCCACCCCCACTTTCACTGGGGCTCTAAGCTCTGGAAAGTGATTACACAGAGAGCACTCAGGAAACCTGCATGCTGCTCTCAGCACTGGGCAGGTGGTTGCTGGCTTGTCCAGAATGGGGATGCAGGACAGCCTCCCCCGCCCAGCAAGAGCACAGACACCGTGCGAGGGGACAGCAGCTCTTAGTGCAATGCCAGAGACCAATCCTGGCTCTGTGACCTCGGATGGCTGTAGAGGGAGGACCCGAGGCTGGGTGGCATGGCTCGTGAATCCACTTAGAATTTTTGGCCTGTGTCACACATGGGTGTCATAGCACACATCTACTTTGCATCGTCCCCGTCCTGTCGCCTGGCGTTTGGGGAGGAAGACGGAGAGAGCTTTGGGGCATCTGTCTCCTTGCTCTCCTGCGTCCACCGCCTTGGTTTTGCCTCCTGCTGGAGACGGGGCGCTGCTGCGGCCCAGAGTTTTCTGCACAATGTATCTGTACTTGTCACGGTGGACAGACGGTGACATCATAGGAGCAGCTCGCTGGCCAGAAGGGGATGGGGGAGTCCCTGTGCCTCAGCTCCTGCTGCTCCTAGGGAAAGGAGGCCTGGGTCAAGCCAGCACCTCCTTGGTAAAGACCCCCACAGGCCACCAGGCATTCTGGGTACACACCCATAACTTTACAGCAGGCCAGCTGCAGCATCTTGTCATCAAGAGTCATCTCAGCTGTGCTCCCCACTCATCCTTTCCTGTGAGAAGCCACTGCTTTGGGGGTGCTGGCTAGAAAAAGTAGGGAGGCGAGCTGGGGCGGGGCGGGGCGGGGTGGGGTGGGGCGGCTTATGTGAGTAAACAGCTGTCTTCTTTTACAGCCTTCACTGATTGTATGAGGCGGAGGCGTGTGTGTGTGTGTGTGTGTGTGTGTGTGTGTGTAACACTCAAGTTTATTCCCTTTATACATTTAACAATTCTAAAGTATTTACTTGCTTTGACAAAGAAATTAAAAATATAGGAGCACTGACTGACTCCTCTTTTCAGAGAAAAGTGTTATATGTACAGCTACGGAGAGTTACGGTTCCTCCTTTAACATAGGAAAATATTAATAAAAAAATGCTTCATTGATCAAAAAAGGGCTAAGAGCTGCAAGCATTTATTCACACTGTACATCAGACCCAAGAAACCCATATCATAACCTCTTGGCACCTGTCATCAGGAAATGCACAATCTTCAATTAGACTAACATTTCCCTACCTGCATGACTAGATGACACAGAATGTGGAAAAGAATACACCCTGTTTCACCACACTCAAACTCTGAGCAACCTGTTGCCGCTGGAAGTTAGAGATGCACTCAGATGTTCTGGGCTTTGCCTGGACTGACAGTACCAGGGAAGCCTTCTGGGCCACGCCTTAACCACACCCAGGCATGCACAGGAGCCGCCTTCCTGAGACACAGCTTGCCCTTGTGTTTGGTAGCAGGTCAGGGAACTGCTACCAAAGAAGAGGAATAGAGGGCGGGGCCAGAGCTTACGAGTTCCCTGACCTTGTCCCTAGCCCTCACCACGATCCACCCTGTTACCAGTTAGCAGCTTTTGGCAGAGCCAAGCATGGCCTCCCCAAGAGGGAGGGCAGGCACAAAACATGGATGCCAAGATTACAAAGCACAAACCTAACTCTTCTCCAGCCTTTCCCACGCCCACCTCGACCACAAATATTCTTGATTTAAGGCTATTTTTGGACCCTATCAAAGCTCACTGAGGAAAGGTACCCCGAATCTCCTCCAGGCCATGTCACTTCTCTAAGTGGCCCTTCACTGCTGGCCAGCAGCCAGACAAGTGCCCACTCAGACAGCCAGGAGTGGGGAAGAGGGACTGTTCAGCCCTTCTTCCTGTTCCAAGAAGAGGGAGGAGGAAGGCTGATTGTATAGGGACCTGCTTCCCTTTCCAGGGGCTTGCAACTCTAAAGGCTGATTCTACCCCTTAAAGGGAAGATCCATGATTGGTTTGGTTTGGGAATGGGGGATTTCTGGAACCCTGAGTCTGGATTTCCCTGTGCTGGCTGAGGAAGAGATTGTTGAGGGACTCAGGTATGACTGGGCTCAGGGCAGGCTTTGGCCTTGAATGGATAACCATTTTGGCCAGTCTGTATTCATGCCTGAGGATAGGAAGTGCTATACAGCCTGGGCCAGGGAAGCAGCCCCCTGAATGCAAAGGGAGCCCAAGACAATCTGGGTCAAGTTAAAAACGGAATCCTGGCCAGGTGTGGTGGCTCACGCCTGTAATCTAAGCACTCTGGAGGCCAGGGCAGGCGGATCACCTGAGGTTGGGAGTTCAAGACCAGCCTGACCAACATGGTGAAACCCTGTCTTTAAAAAACAAAAAAAGTGGAATCCCACAGAGGATAACATGATGGCCACCCACTCCTAGCCCCTTGCCTCCTCAAAGAAGCATACACTTTCCTTTCCCAAAGAGAGATCTAAGGCTTCGCCTTGCCTCACCTCCTGAGTAGCTGAGATTACAGCTGCCCTCCACCACACCAAGCTTATTTTTGTATTTTTATTAGAGATGGGGTTTCACCATGTTGGCCAGGCTGGTCTCAAACTCCTGACCTCAGGTGATCTGCCCACCTCGGCCTCCCAAAGTGCTGGGATTACAGGCAACTGAGTGCTTTCTGTGTACCATCTCATTTAATCATCACAAAAGCCTCATGAAAGAGGTAGTATTATCATATTAGCTTGATTAAATAGATGACAACATGGAGTCTGTGAGAGGATAAACACCAGTCTCTAAAGTTACAGACCATGACACAAAGCATCAACTTGAATCTGGGTCTGTTTGACTCAGAGCCAAGCTGCACCCCACTAAGCTACACTGTCTCCTGACGCTCAGGACTGAAAATACTCTCTTAGCGTTTTACAGACTTGTTACCTCACATCATTGGTGGATGTGGCTGCCACAGTATGTACACTGCATGAGTTCTTTATCCTGAGACAGGAGCCCGTGGTGTGGTAAGAATAAGTGCCTCTACAAGTGTCCTACTAAGTGGGTGTCCAGAACACAAAGGCGAGTATGGGCTGCTGGTTGCTCCCAAAGGGCAAAAGAATGGCAAGGCTAGATTCCAGTACATCTTAACCCTAAGCTGCATTAGGCTGACCACAGAAGCTTTTAAAAATCCTCAGTGACTGGGATCCACCCCTAGAGACTGCAATTTAACTGAACTGGGGTGAGGCCTGGACATTAACACTTTTATTTTTTTGAGATGGAGTTTTGCTCTTACTGCCCAGGCTGGAGTGCAACAGCACCATCTCGGCTCACCACAGCCTCCGCCTCCCAGGTTCAAGTGATTCTCTTGCCTCAGCCTCCTAAGTAGCTGGAATTACAGGCATGTACCACCACGCCTGGCTAATTTTTGTATTTTTAGTAGAGATGGGGTTTCACCATGTTGGTCAGGCTGGTCTTGAACTCCTGACCCCAGGTGATCCACCCACCTTGGCCTCCCAAACTGCTGGGATTACAGGCATGAGCCACTGCGCCCAGCTGACATTAGCACTTTTTATGAGCTTCCCAGCTGATTCTGACGTGCAGCCATGGTTGAGAGCCACTGATGTGGACCTTCTATGGCACAAGGCAGCTCCAGGCTCAAACCTGAGTCCATCAGCCTGCTGCTGAAACTGAGAGTGCCTGGGGGAGAAAGCACATGGGCCCTGAAGCCAGACTGTTTGGACCAAGTCCCCACTTTGCCACTCACTAGCTCTGTGATGGCTGGCAAGTGCCTTTACCTTCCAGAGCTTCAATTTTCCTCATCTGTAAAATGGGCTAATAATAATAATACCTATCTTACAGAACTGCTGTCAAAATGAAATGATTTAATACGTGTAAACTGGTTGGAACAGTATTTGACATATAGCAAGCACTAAAGAATTAACAACCATTATTGTTATTATTATTTAAACTTACAAGAAAAACAAGTATGCTGAAGACCAAACCAACCCACTAGATTGGAATGGCCATTCATCCAAACTGTGTCTTACATGAAACATGTCAGGCAGCTTGTCACAAGAACTGGAACTTAACTCCTACTACACAAACCCAGGCAACTATCCCATAGCTGTCTAGTCCAGACCCACAGCTCCCAGGATGAGCACACTGGATTCTGCAGCCTGGCATCATCTGAAACAATCAGAGCAGCCCGGCCTGACTTTGTTACTCTCTGTATAACCCTGGTCAAGTCATTTAGCTCCTTGAACTTTCGTTTCCTCACATGTCAAATGAGGAGACTGAAACAAAATGACTTTGAAGACCCTTTCCAGATCCTATAATTCATGCTGCTGGCTGGAATCCGTGCTCCTTCCTTCCTCCAGGACGTCAAACTTGCCATTTCCTCAGCCTCGCTAAGTCTGTCTTATTGATCAGGATAAATATCATTTCCCCAGGGAAGTCTTCTGAGACCCCTACACGAAGTCAGGAGCCTATTGAACACTTTCAGTCACCCTGTACTTCTTCACGGCACTTAACACAGTTTATAATGATTGACTGTATAATTATTTCTTTCATGTGTACTCCTACCCCTATCTGCTCCATCTCCTAGACTGTAAATACTGTGGGGGCAGCAGCCACATTTGTTATGTTTATGGTTTTGGCCTCAAAGCTTATCTGGTGCACAGTAGAGGTGCTTAATACATATTGAAGGAGAGAAAGAACAAATGTGCAGTAGATACAAATAAAGAACAAAGACTTAGAAGCAAAGCACTTGAGCTAGGTGCGGCAGCTCACGCCTGTAATCTCAGCACTTTGGGAGGCTGAGTCGGATAGATCACCTGAGGTCAGGAGTTCGAGACCAGCCTGGCTAACATGGTGAAACCCCATCTCTACTAAAAAAATACAAAAGTTAGCTGGGCATGGTGGCAGGCATCTGTAATTCCTGCTACTTGGGAGGCTGAGGCAGGAGAATTGCTTGAATCCGGGAGGCAGAGGTTGCAGTGAGCCGAGATTGTGTCGCTGTACTCCAGCCTGGGTGATAGAGCAAGACTCCGTCTCAAAAAGAAAAAAAAAAAAGCAAAGTGTTTGATTATTCCTGTGATAAACTCCTCAGAGGTCTTCCAACAGAGGCAATATTTTGGTTGTTCAATCTTTCCATGAGTACTGAAATAACTGAACAATATTTATCAAGACGTAAAACACATATGCCCTTAGACCAAAGCAAAAATCCTAGGAATTTATCCCAGTGGTCTCTAACTTTTTTGGCACCAGGGACCTGTTTCGTGGAGGACCATTTTTCCACAGACAGGGGTTTGGGGGAATGGTTTTGGGATCAAACTGTTCCACCTCAGATCATCAGGAATTAGATTCTCGTAAGGAGTGTGCAACCCAGGTCCCTTGCATGCACAGTTCACAATAGGGTTTGGACTCCTATGAGAATCTAATGCCACTAGTGATTTGACAGGAAGCAACGCTCAGGCCGTAATGCTCACTTGCTGGCCACTCACTTCAGGCTGTGCGGCCCAGCCTGGTTCCCAACAGGACACGGACCAGGGGTTGGGGACCCCTGATTTATCCTACAGATCTATTTGCATGTGCATGAAAAATGTATGTTACAAGGAGATTTGTTACAGCACTGTTAGTACTAGCAGAAGACTGGAAATAATCTAAATGTCCACCAATTGGGGACTAGTTAAATAAATATCATACTGTGGAATACCATCTTATAAGTGAAAAATATAGCCAGGCGCAGTGGCTCACGCCTGTAATCCCAGCACTTTGGGAGTTCAAGACCAGCCTGACCAACATGGAGAAACCCCGTCTCTACCAAAAATACAAAAAAATCAGCCAGGCGTGGTGGCCCATGCCTGTAGTCCCAGCTACTTGGGAGGCTGAGGCAGGAGAATCGCTTGAAAACGGAAGGTGGACGTTGCCGTGAGCCAAGATCACGCCATTGCACTCCAGCCTGGGCAACAAGAGCAAAACTCCATCTCAATAAATAAATAAACAAACAAACAAATAAATGAAAAAATATGGGCAGCTCTATCAGGATGGATATGTGGTATCATTTCCAAGATATATATATATATATATATTTTTTTTTTTGAG